>OMLP01013891.1:29492-53955 GCA_900302685.1 Spondyliosoma cantharus
TTAGCTCTCTTCATAACTCGCCTCCTCTCATCTCCAGCCTCACCTACAGTATCTATTACACCAGAGCAACAGGAGAGGAGAGCAGCAGCAGGGTTTCGGCCT
Source organism: Spondyliosoma cantharus (assembly GCA_900302685.1). Classification (NCBI taxonomy): domain Eukaryota; kingdom Metazoa; phylum Chordata; class Actinopteri; order Spariformes; family Sparidae; genus Spondyliosoma; species Spondyliosoma cantharus. The sequence goes on from OMLP01013891.1 coordinate 29,595, forward strand.
GGCTTTTCGGGAAAATAACTGCAATTAAAAGATAAATCCATAATAAAGCACTTGGAGGAGCTCCTGGTGACACACCTTGCATTCCTGGGCCAATTATTTTACCTTTCATTTCGGCGGTTAATTGGGCAAACATAATGTGACATCACGCTGACATGTTTCCAGCACAGTCCCAGTGGAAGGCCGAACGGTGTTTCTATCGCAAACATCTGCAGTAAATGTCAGATTTTGGTGTCAGTCCCTAAGAATGAAAGAGAGAGGGTCTTTTATCTGCAGCTGCCATTTGTACCATTATTCAACAATGAACAGAGCAAAATTCATCGTCTCTTCTGGCAGTATCCCAGCGGACCAGAATGCATTGCAACTGCAAAACGTTGAGATTTTTACAATGGGGAGAGAGTATGGTCACAGATGAACCATCATGTTCACAAACTGGTCTGATGGTGAAAAGCACCACGCAACATAAAACGACATCCTAATGAAGAACACGCACAACAAACAGAGAAACCTTCAAATATTCATGGGAGCATCTCTCCTTTAAAGAAGTGGTTCTCAAACGGGAACATAAAGCCACTGCAAGTGAGGTAACTAGGGGGAAAAGTAAGGAGTGACAGTTTACAGATGTTATCATGCTGATCTTTAAAAGAGTAAATCCATCTTGAAGCTATGTCCAAAATCCCTACTACATACAGCAGAGATGTTAAGCTGAACCCCCTGGTACTACAGCTGAAAGTCGGTCAGCTTTCTGAGAAAATATCTGGTCCTATGACAAAAAACACAAGCCTGGTTACATTAAAACGACATTCAAGGTGCATTTTGCTAAAAAAAAACATCAACTCAACTGAACTTAATGGTCCAGTCTGTAAGACGGCTGATGGTTGAGTGTCGTTCCCAACTCGTCAAATACTGACGCCTGGGGTCGGTGGCCGAGCGATTGAGACTCAAAATCCTTGTTCTTACAAATTGGACCTTTAAAATCCCATCTGTGTGCTGCTAATGGTGGCACCAAAGTTAAAAATGAGGATTTTGAGATTAATGTAAACTCAATCTGTATTTCAACTGTTTACTTTGCATTTCTGGGCCAATTTTGGATGAACTTGGTGTAGTCTTTTGTTCCCATCTATAATGAGGAAGCTGTTTGCATTTGCAGCTACGCTGGTACATACCCCTTGTTCTTCTCCACCGCAACAGCAGCCAAGGATCATGGGTATTGTAGTATTAAGACCCACTTGCTATGCCTAACTCACTCAGATAAGTACACATAATGAAGTGGTTGATATGTGAGTCAGGAGAGTTCTGTGTTTCTTTGTTAACAAACACTGTGGATATACTCCAGGACCAGCTCCTCCAACTTCCAACTCTTCACTAACCATCACAGTGAACAGTGAAGTTAATTGCAGTTTACGAAATTCAACATATTTAAAGGAACCCTGTGGAGTGTTTGAACACTAGTAGCACTATGGTTTTATGTCTGATGGTGAAGATTGTGTGCACACGCACAGACATGTGGATGACATTTGTGTGAATGGTTTCACATTATTCCACTGGTGCACAGGTGGCAAAAATGAAATGAAGGAAACGCTGACTGCAAGTAAATATGGATGTAAAGGTTTTTTTTCTACTCTTTTTCTACTCTGCAGATATTTTATAGAGAATTTCAACATCATCATTAGACTTAGCTTTGGTGAGTAACACTGACAAAACACTGAGGAAAACTCCACAGGGCACCTTTAACTGTTCTGCTCTAACAGGAAATGATCCGGTACATGCACCAATGCACATCAGAAAAAAAAAAAGTCAAGTGTCTTTCAATAGCAAATTGAAAAATCTTCATCTTTTTAGAGTTCATCCTGACTTTTCTTTTTGTGTTTCAAAGTCAGATGTTTCCAAAAGAAAGGTCAAGCATTATTTTTACTGAAAGTGATTTGTGTTTTTTTTTTACGCAAAATCCTTCATAAGAAGAGTGAAAATAAGAGAAAAACGAGAAACATTTAAAAACCTTGATGTCAAAACTCTTCACTTTAAATAAAAATCAAATTTATCCTTGAACTAGCAGATGTGCCCAGACTCTCAGCACGGATATAATCACAAAGTGTTATTATTAGAGTCTTGTTCACATTCACAACCAGAGAACTCTCCAAGGTTTTAATAATGTGTTTCTCTCTTTTAGAGGCTGGATTTAGCGTGGATTTAACTTTCAATAAGCAGAAAACCAAAGATCAAAAACATTTTCTCTATGAACTCTTAAAGCACTTCATCTTGGATTAATCTTTTAAATATAGTGCACAATTTACCGATAAACAATCTATGCAGCAATGTGGACAAAACTCACATTCGTCGTGTTCCTGAGATATCCTCTCTGTGGTGTATATTTGTGCTCGAACCAGGACATGTCATATTATAAATACAAGAGGTGCTGCAGATCAGTTCTGCCTTCATTGTCTTTTCACAAACACTGACACACATGTGAAATGCCTCTGAAAGCTCACATCTAACCTTTTTAAATAGCAGAAAAAAAACATAGAGCAAAGGACGGACACATCACATTTAGCTAAGGATTGTTTCATTATGTATTAAGATGCCTGTCTGGGTTGATAGCTTTCATTTTCAGTGTGACATTTTTTTAAGGTGGCGTTCAATATGAGCTCTCAGGCGCACTCGTCATCTCGGTGCTGACAGTTTTCCCACAGGCATCTATTTACATTGAATTACGCCTCTGAGCCACTGACACGCTCCCAGTTGATCTCAATACTTCCTGATAAAATGCTCAATAAGCTATTGTTTCTAGGCAACAAATGCAATTCCAGTGGAAAGAGGAAACCAAAACTGTTGTGAACCTCTAAACGTCGCAATGTACAGAAATAAAAGACTTTGGGTCGTCCCAGCAGTGGAGACAAACACATCGTTCTCTGTCGGACGCGTCACGCAGCAGCAAAACATGCCGAAAGCAAACATCCAAACACCATCGCTTCTACCGTTGTAAGTGCCGCTCGCAGCTAAAAAATCATGACATCCAATCAGCGCTGCAGACTGGTAATCCTTGGGCTGAGGCTGCACACACATGACCAGAGGTTCGGGACTGAAGGCAGAGCGAGCTGTGCTGTTGTTTCACAGCTGCTAATCTGCTCAGCAGCTGAGATAAAAGAGAACTCCCAGTGCTCCTCCAGCAGTGTGCCCCACAGTGAGATCAGGCCTTCTTCATATCATATGTTGTGGGGACTAGGGAGTCAAGCATCACATTATGCGCTGAAACAAGATTAATATGCTGTTGAAAGCTCGTTTCCACCAAAGCAGTACTGGCATAGTAACCTTTGAACCCCTGTGTAAACAAAACATGCAGCCCACTCACCAGGATATAATATTAGCAGTTAATGTTTCTGCAAACCACAGATAGGCCCAAGGTGGTAATTTGTATGGTGGTAGCCAATAAGGATGCCAACTGGCTGACTGCAGTTTGAGTCACACCACTAGATATTTTTAAGACCTGCAGACATTTCCATCCATGATCGTGGTGACCAAAAAAGCCAATCTCAAGCCAAACCATGATGTTTTCCTAGTCCTTATCGAGTGGCATAAGCATAAGCACATCTTTTTGACAGGAGTAAATGGAAAATTCAACCTAAAGAAAGGTAAAGTTGCAATTTAAAGAAACGTTCAGTTTTAACTTATCTGCGGTTTTGCAGAAACAGACTTAGCCCACATTTAGTCTTGTGATTGGGTTGAAATGTGAGTTCTGTTCTGCATTTTCACTGCGGCAGTACTTAACTATTGGCAGGGTTGTTACTGGATGGCTTCATGAGTAAAACCTTTCTCTTTTCAACCAGTTGAGAAACAACAGGGGAGACTCTTGAGAAGCTGCCGCATTTATTAACCGACACACTGTGACTTTGATCAGATTGACAACATCCCCAACCTTTCTTCCTTCTGCGTCACCGCTCTCTGTGTCTCTCTTGCTCAACCACACACTTGTTTATTACAACAAGGAAACAAGCTTTGCTTAAAAAAAGGCTGCAGACAGCAAGACAAAAGACTGCTGAAAACTAGAATTAGTGCCTTGCAGTTGTATGCCTCTGTGCACCAGTATGCCGCTGTTCCTATGGCGTTGAATAATAGGCACAACATCAGAAAATTGTGATGTTGCAGTGCACTCAACCCTTGATCTTTTAGATATCAAACGTCATAACATCTTATCAAACATCTGTGTAAAATGTTTGCTTAACCCTACCCTAACCCTAACCCTATGAGCCTATTGAGTTATGGCCAAAAATACATTTTGTAAGGTCACAGTAACCTTGACCTGTGACATTTGGCCACCACATTCAGTTCAAATCAGTTCATCCTTGAGTTATAGTTGACATTTGTACCAAATTGAAAGAAATTCCCACGATGCGTTTCTGACATATCTCGTTCACGAAATTGGGACTGATGGACAACTCGAACACATAATCCCTCCAGCCACAGCTGTCGGCGACGTGGAGGCATAAAAACTGCTCCTCTACATCAGAGCATTAGTGATGAGATGACTCAACCAGTGGTCTGCAGTGTTTTAGCTCCAACTTTTAGTATTGGATCAGTGTGCTGGCTCCTTGAAACGGTTGGAGCGTTTGACAATGCAAACACCAAAATAACTTCCAATAACTGAAAAGAACTGTACTGACTGCTTGGTGGAAACGAGGATAATTTCCATTCTGACCACTCCTTCGTATCTGTTTTGTGTTTTCCTATTTTTTCCTGTTAGATCTGTTTTTCTGACATATCAGATAAATTAGTCTTTGTTTCGTTTCTTGTCAATGGATGTTGCATTAGGTTGCCGTCCACAGATGAGAACGTGGATAGGTCACCTCATCCGCAAACTGACACAACATTATTAATCAGTTCTGTCAACTGCAAAATGTTACTGTCAAAACAGACTCTGACAACAATGACATGTCCGGCAGCCAACGAGTTTATATAAAAAGCCCCTGCCTGCCTGCTTGCCTGTTGCTGCAGAGTGATGATTACCATCTGGACGGCAGCCATACAGTATTGACAGAAATGGGATTTGCTTCATGTTTTGAGGACGGTACACGAGCATTGGATTTCTGGGTTGTTCATGCGTTTTATTAACGCCTCACTGGCAGACGGCTTAAGGGTTTTTCAGCCAAATCACAAGAACATTGGATGAAAATACCTGTTTTGTCTTTTCAGATTCCCTGGCCACCGCGGTGTATTCACAACAGGTGCGTCTCAGCAGCTGGTAATGACTCAATACCCACAGTCTCTCAGGCAGTATATCCTCTTCGTCTATGCTTTCAGACGCCTTGCTTTCAAAGCTTGGTATAAAGACTTAAGCATTACACTGCTGTGGCTTAATATTTCTTTATCTGATTTTGTCTCTGGTCTGTAATTGCCTTTACGCAGAGGGCATTCGTGCTGACTGTATAACATCACCGTCATCATTGAGTTCCCTCTGACTTAAGCATTTAAAGTAGGCCAGGCTTTGCGAGCTCTCTGCATGGAGGAGTTTATCTTTTCATGGCTGCATGGAAAGTACAAAAAAAAACCAGAACTATGAATCCCCTTTTTTCACATTTTTTTTTGTCTGCAGTTCACACCGCTTAAAAGTTTGTTCGACTGATGAGTCAGGCAGAGGAAGATAATCATAGAGAGAGCTCATAAATACTCCAGTGACAATTAATTGTTCGATGCTGTTGGCAAAAGTGAAAGAAAATGAGCAAATAGGAAATAAACATCCCATAGCGTAGTATGTACATACTCTTCAATATGAAGACAGATTCACAAATTCCCATTAAACTGTTGGTTCTTGTCTTGATTCAAATGGTTGCAAGTTTCGCCAACAAACTGTCAGAGATAACAAAGCCTCCTATGGATCGACAAACACTTTTTTTGTCAGACTTTTGGTCCAGGCAGTGTCTCTTCACATAAATGTCTGTTTCCTCTTCACAGTAGCATGATCCGGTGATTTATTTATTTTTACATAAAAACCAGGCCACGTCATCCATCAATCAAATAGTCAAGCTGGCAAAAACGAGTCTGTAGATTTCCACGGTGGAAGTTATCTTGCAGGCAGATTTTGGGTGAGAGGGAACAAGAGGTTTGTGATTGTGCTCTATATAGTCAGGTAGAGAAGGCCAGACACTTTTTTTTTTTCACAAATCACGTCTGCCTTGTTTTTCCTCTTGTACTAACTCCAAATTAAATTCCCTCCGTGATGAATTGAGTTTAAATCGATTCGGGAGGCTTAACAGTACGAGAGAAGTCTGTCCAATGACAGCTGAGGCCACGCGGACACACAAACAGCCACAGCGATTGTTAAAAACGTAAATCAGCAAAGTGAAGTGTATGATGGTGAAAGAGAAGAAGACAACAGCCTGCTCGTTCATTCAGACTGTACACTTAGCAGATATTTCATTGTGTATCGCTGCCCTGTGTGGTTACACAGACTCAGTTGGAGACTGGTCATCCATATTGTGCCTCATTGACTGAACGCTAGTCAGGATTTTCTTCTGGTGTCCGGCAAGAGACACCCCAATCCTCTGAAGATCTCTGGAAAAACACAAACAGAAAAATGTCATATTAACACTGCTACTACTACAGGTGCTATGCATAGGTATTTGACACTGATAATTCATTACTGCATTCATCACAAGGGTGTTTGAGCTGGAATGAAAAGGTGCAATGCGTGAACATGCAACAAGAATGTATAGGGGCTGTTTTTGCCTGGTTCGATTAAATAATGACAAAGTAGTGGGCCATCTTTAACTAATCATTCCCAGTGAGAAAAAAACATTTACATTTCACATTATTCTCTACAAAAGTACTGTAATTCTTCTCAATCATCAATTATGACCCACTAGAAGTGTGTGTCGGTGTATTTATTTGCAGGATTCCTGTCCTCTGCCTGTATTTTCTTATTTTCTTTACATTTTGGTGTGTTCAGGATGTTTCTAGGAGTCATCCCTCCGGCAGTGGGTGAGTAGCCCCCAGCTATTAACGCCTTGCAGGTGAAGTCAGGACTATGTACAGATGTTTCTCCTTTCAGATGATGCCATTACCACAGCATTAACGGTACTGCAACAGGGCAGAAAAGGAGGGGGGACTTTAACTTTATCAAGCTGATTTTGCATTAGCTGCAGTGTGCACCAACAAGACCAGGTGGCACATGTGAGTACAGTGAACGCATCAAGGCCCTGAGTTTCTCTCTCTTCCCTCTGGAACCAGACACACTGTTTTATTTCCGCATTGACTTAGTATGTTTGGAGCTCCTCTAGGGTCACATGGCAGAACAAAAATCACTGGATGTGGAAATTCGTGCAAACGGAATTATAGACTGTGCTCTCGGATTCACAATCCATGTACAGATTTTCCCTCTGCTCATTGATCAGCACAGCAATAGTGATATTGAGATATTGGTACTGATCAATACACATTACAGATAATGACAAAAATTTGAAAAACAAATTTTGACTGTATACAAGAAAAATGCTCTATTTAACTAGAGGAGAAGGAGCGCTGCGGTGCACCTGAGTGCATAATGTGGTGCAAAGATCTCAGTCCTCTGATAGGACCGGACAGGTCATAAGAACTATCATTCTGACTGATGGGGGATGGGGTGTGGGTAGGTGAAATAATTTATCTTTGATCAGCTGAAGTGGCGCACAGTGCACAGGAGTGTCGTTGCTAGTTTCATGCCAATGGTCTTAAAATAAGTTGAGATCAGGAGCTTTGCTGGCGCATCTTGGTGCAGCAGAAAGCATTTGCAGTAATAAGATGAGCCCTTGATCTAAAGTCAATGTCGCAGCGTTTTACCTGTGATACAGAGAGCTCAGTATTCCTATAGTAAAATGCATCTTCAAAGGCAGGTTCACAACACATGTACATGTGCTTTAATTATAAGAGAGGCTGCTCTCAGTCATTTAAAGGTTTCCTGTCCATGTGAGTAGTAATGTCACTGTAGCAAACATCATGGCACATTTAAGCAGCAAAACTATATCTTTAGTTATAAACATGACAGTACAGAGGATACTCTCTAGAGGAGGCAGAGGTGATGGAGCTCAGGAGATTTCAATAATCAGTGAAATGATCTATAGTATGTCTTACGTATAAACATGCGCATCGTCTCTCTTAAGGTGGAGACGCACTTAATGTTTCTGCTACTGGAGTCCATTGCAAGTGATGTTATTGATATGTTCCTCAACAAAGATGAATTGTTTCATCCACCCCCACCTTATCCGATCAAATGACTGAGATCTGCGCACCACATAACAAACACAGGGACACACCACAGTGCTCCTCCTGCTCCAGTTAAATAGAGCATTTCTTACAATGTAAACAGTTTCAAGATTTCAATGTCCTTCACTGCTCAACAACATTTAAGCATAGATTTAGAATCACAGACATAATACCCAAGTAAGACTAAAACTACGAATTGTTTGAGAAATGTAGCAAGTAGGGAAGAGGGTTTTCCCCTTGAACATGTTTTATTTCTTCACATTTCTACACTGTGTGTGTGTAGCAGACAGCAGCAGCAGGGCCGGGCCAGGAGGGCTACTGAGACTACATACTTAAATAGCCTTTAAGTGGACCTTTTTGTTCACTTAATGGGCCATCGTCTCCCAGCCAGGAGGAACGGTAGAACAACTGGAATAACTGTGGAAACTCTACATTGTAAAAAAGAGAACCAGCTTGATGGAGGGTGTCTGTTCCCCTGTTGATATGTGTTCCATCTTACCACCAGGTTCAAAACCAGCATTCTTTCAACTGGATTAGTAAGTAGCGGTAGCCATGTAGCTAAGGCTATCTATTGTCGTTTGTACTGGGCAATAAGCCGCCAATAGGCTGGCCTTTTGGCGGCCCGGTCGGCGTGTTTACACAGAGGGCGGCATATTGGCAGCCTGTTTTGGTCCGCCAATATGCCTCCTTGGAGGGTACACTTACTTCCGCCTCCATTTCTATGTAAAGACGAGGCGTAAATGTGCCGGCCTCTGCGTGAGATGGGCGGAGGTGTCGATGACGTGCACTGTTGTGCGGGCCACCACCGGGGAGTTTTAAAACCAGGAAACAGCTGATCACAGCAGTTAGTCCATCACTTCATCCGTGGACGTCAACATAAGCAACTGGAAAGCCGCTGAGATCCAGGAGATGCTAGAGTCTCCTGGATCTCTGTGGCTGGTAGCTAGCGGAGCTGTTTGGCTGTGTCTGCTAGCTGTTAGCTAACTGTGAAAGCAGCCGGAAAACTACGAATGGCCATTACTTTCAAATCAAAAGCCCCCCGCTAAGAACCCTGTTCCAAACTCCAATGGGGTGCAATGTAAAGCTCTTATTTTGAAGACACACTCGTTGTCACTGTTCACTGCCCAACTTCGTGCTTCATGTCACGTCACATGTTTACGCCTACCCCAGAGGAGGCCAAGTGGCAGCTTTTGGAAAAGGAGGAATATTACGCCTCGTGTTTACAAAGGCGGCGATTTACCGGCCTTACATAGGATCAAATGTGCCGTCTTCTCTGTGTATAAAGGGCTTATGTGCAACGGTGCCGACAGTACTACTACAGGGAAACGCAGAAAACCTTTCTATTTCAGCATTTCTATTACAACAAATGTAACAATTTCACAGTAGTAAATAACTTTGTTTTGAAAAATTAACCCCTGAGGTCTTAGTTTTTACTGATTTTCTGTCTAACACTCACGCCATGCCGGTTACTGAAGCTGGCCCCGACCAACATAGAAACTGATAGTCAGATAATTCCTACAGTAGTTTTGTAAACATATGTGTCTGTAATTGGAAACTGAGCGCTGCAGGGGCGTGTGCTCCTGGTGGTGGCGGTGCGCTGGAGAGGAGCTGCAAATTTGAATGTTGTGTACAAACAGAAACCGACAATTCCTGAATAGTACTGTACACCTTTACATTTATAGCTTCATTCTTCTATTCATTCTTCATTAATAAGCACAAAAAAGTCTAATTAGCTTTACAGTTTTTTTTCAGACACTTCAGCTGATATATAATGCATCATTAATTTTAGTTCACTGATTATTGATGATTCGGGCCAATTTGCTTTCAACCACACTGATATAAAAATATACCTATATAGCCCATTAATGGTCATATACAAGAATTTATATGAACTATATGGGCAGATGACTTTTATTAGGAGCTAATATGGGACAGATTTTTTATGTTTTTAAGGTTCACTGGCACATGACCAAGTCTGTGTGTCCCTATCTGCTCTCGCCACACTGGTACTGCGTTAAAGTATAGCTAATTAATTCCTGTGGGAAAATGCCTCCTCTTATGTTTGACCTAAAGTGCAGTCTGCAGGGACCAGCAACAAAAATGCATACCTCCACCACTTATACATACTGTATGTCAGTAAACAAAGCTAAAAATTCCACAAATTCTTCAATAGTAGATGGTGAAACACTGATTAAAACTCTCACATCCAAAATGTTTGCTTGAGGAGTGAGAACAAACCACGTGCAGAAACTCGAGGTATGCCAGGTATGAGAAACAGCTACATGAAAGCCAGAAAATATAGGCTCAGTTTAATGAAGAAACGGCATTATTGGAGGAAAGAGGCCTCTTATTATTTTGACGGGAGTTTACAGAAATTACAGCATCTCACGAGTTATTTGACAGAGATATATTGACGTTCTGTAGCGGTGCTCATAGCCTTTTATAGCATGATAAAAAGAGGAAGAAAGGATGGAAGTAAGTAAGCCTGGGAGATGGTTCAGACAGAACACATGGCACAGCAGTCAGCCAACCAGCAGCCCTGCCAGTTGTCCAGCTAACGAGACACAGACTTGGCATGTGAGCAGTGTGAGACGTAGGCAGAGTGAGGCAGTTAAACGGGCAGACTTACTCGGCTGTGATTTGTGTGATGAGCGGCAGAGAAGTGAAGCCCGAGCCCAGGAAGGAGTCTCGATACTGGGTCATCTTCAGTGCAGCCAGCCAGTCCTCCACAGAGCTCACCCTGCTCAGGTCTGGAGCTCCGCGGTCTAACAAGGGATGATGGGAAGGACTGCAGGCGGTGGATACGATAGGAGAGAAAAAAGAGGTTTCACTGATACAGAGGTTAGAGACGGACAGGGAGAGTGTGTTTGTGTATGTAAATGAGTTTGTATCTCTCCTCACCCAGGGGCGACATTGTTGGTGCCGGCTTTCAGAGATGCAGGGTTGCGTATCATTTTGTCCAACATGCTGACAATATCGGGGAACTTTGGCCGTGCGTTCCTGTCTTTCTGCCAGCAGTCCAGCATCAGCTGGTGCAGCACAACTGGACAGTCCATGGGAGCCGGCAGCCTGAAGTCCTGCTCGATGGCGTTTATCACCTGGGAGATGAGAGCGAGGAGAGGGAGACAAATGGACACAAATTTTTATAAACTGTGGAAAATCATTTATCTTTTTTACAATTGAAGTTGATAGAATCAATTAGAGCTGCAATGATGAATCAATTTATCAAATAAAATTGTCAATTGTTAAATGAATCACCAACTATTTTGATGATTGATTAAATTGTTTGAGTTTTTTTCATTCCAGCTTCCTAAATGTGAATATTGTCTGGCTTCTTTCCTCCTCTATGACAGTAAAAGAGTGTCTTTCGATTGTGGACCAAAAAAGATATTTGCGGATGTCATTTTAGGCTTAGGGAAACAAGGATCACTATTTTTCACATTTTTATGATATTTTCCCGACCAAACAAATTGACTAATCTAGAAAATTATGGACAGATTAATTGGCTATGAAAGTAATTGTTACAGCCCTATAATGAACATCTTTGTATTGACAATGGGCCAAATAGTCGTGTTTTGCTCATGGCAAAAAATAAATACACAGAGCCGAAACTTTATATTAGAGAAAAACAATTATTGGCTTTAGAGCAGCTTTTAGTATCTTTAAACACCTACCTCCCCATCCTCTCAAAACAGTCGGCTGCTCAGCTCAGCAGCTTCTTCTCCTGCTTCTCAGTAAAATATACTGATGTTAGCTGATAAGATTACGCTGATCATCTTTGATCTTAACAGTTACTTTACATTTATCCTTTATTCTTCCCTAAAATAATACTTGAAAATATTACATTTAGTGGAAGAGGACAATTTTCATTTAACAGTAGCTTGTACGGATAATGTGACTGATATAGTCAAGTGATGGAAAGACCTGAGTAAACCTCAGTGTGAACTGGTATTGGCACATTTAATCATTGATTTAGATGGCAGCATACAGTACACACTATTCGAGTATGTGGCAGGCAGTACGTTAGTACACAATTTCAGACACAGCCACAGTCACATTGCAGTTCAGGCATCCATTAAAGCTTCCGCAATGTTCCAAGTGTAATGGAATATGTGGGCGGGGTATAACTTTTAAAGTTGATCAAATCATTCAAAGATTTGATCGCTGGCAAGTGGCTTTGTTTTAGCGAGCACAGACTCTCTGGGGAGCCGCTGCAGTTTGAAACTGGGTTCAATCGTTCAGGATCGTTTGCTTCCACCCACACCTCCATCACCTACGTTGTTGGAGGCAGAGAAAGAGGAGGAATATATAGATTCCACCCACTTAGACAGCATCCATGACAGTTTTGGAAAGACGTTTTTGCATTCTGACATCCAAACACTCAGGATGTTGTTCTGATAGATACTATGAACCTAATTAATGAGGTCATGTGTGGTTTCATATATGTCGAAGAAGTGCTATAGCCCGGATCTCACATTTGACTGACTCCTCCCACTGTAGAATAAATTATCAAAAGTGTTTTTACGGAAAGAGAAAATATTAAGATTTTTCATTCCAACACAGGAGATTTTTTTCTCTGTCGGTTTCCAACAAGCCCACTCTTCTCGCAGGGGAAATGTGCGATATAAATGACAGCCGTGAAAACATATTTTGAAAGAAACATATTATTGTGATATGACATCAGTAAATTGCACTCAGCATGGTACTGCTCTGTGATGCTCTGGATATCAAAAGGATGAAAGAGGCAAAAAGATGTGAAGTTGAGTCCAGCTCTCCCGCTGCTGTTTAGTGGACACTTTGTATTTTGCTCTCGAGTGTTGATTTGTGATTTCCTGTTGGCAGAGAAGAGCTCCGTGTGGAGGGGAAAGTTTTCTCTGTTACAGCCTCTTCTTTTTGCTGATAACACAGGTGTATTTTTACAGAAGAATCTTGCCTCTTTCGGCTTTATTTAAAACTCGGATTAGTTAAGAGGATTCAATTTCCATCTAAGAACTTCATCCTGACACATTTTATGCAGTCGCTTGGTACATCCAGATATTCATCACTAAGAGGCAGTGACGCCTGCTGCAGTCTCTGATGTCAAGGCAGGTAGTTTTACAAGCGGAGCTTCTGATTTCATTATGCCAGCGCAGGAGTTGAGAATGATAAGGACCTTTCGAGGTTTTTCTGTAAAAACATCGTGGCAGGAATCTGATATTGCAGAGAGGTTGTGCTAAATAAGCCATCATACCTTTGGGTGCAGAATGCAATTATCCCAAACATCACAGAATTCAAAACTCCTTTGACTGAAAGTGTAGCTAGCTGCTTTGCCATCCATAAAAAAAAATATCAAAGAAAGGAAATATCAAGTGAAGTGATCATTATCACAAAGATTCTGCCCCCTGTGCCAGTGAGGTGAGAGTAATTCTTTAAATATCTCCCCAAAAGTGTAATTATGATGTTTGCAATGTTCTAAACTCACATCGTTGTATAGCTCAAACACGTGGCTCAAAACATGTTCTGTATCTGTAAAGCTTTCAGATAACATCTATCTTTCAGCTCTTTTAAACATCACATATACAGATATTACGAACATCTTTCTTCTCACTATTTGTTATCCTTTAGATGGCCAATGAATAGTTTTTTATGACTTTACAAATTGATGAAGATGGTTGTCACCAGTTTTTTCTCGAATCGATTCAATTCCGATTCACAAGGTCCCGATTCGGTTCAATTCGATTAAATATTGATTAATTTTTAGGGATAATTCAGTTGAAATACCATTTTTCTGATTATGAGAAAATCAAAGCTGTACATTGTATGTGGAACCCTCTAATCTGGTGCTTTATTAAAAAAATGTACGTTAAGATTAAGAATTGAATTAAATGATTTTTGAGGTTTGCAGTTCAATTCTGCCCGTGGAGAAATCAATAGGCTATTGATGGATGATGCATGCATTATTGAAAATGCTGCAGAGAAAGAACATCACAATAATGAAACATGTATGACTACTGGGAAATAAACTTTTTTGTGTTGTTGGCAAGATTCAGAAGGTTAATGCCTCTTTCTGTACGATAAACAGCTGCTTAGCTTAACTTAACAAACAGAGAAAACTCTGCATTCTGCCAAGATAGTCCTGCTTATAAACTCCACATTTTATATAACCACATTTGTCATTTATACATTTTGTGGTGGCAGGCTGCTTTAGTTACCTTTAAAGCCTTTGGGCTAACCTCAGCTAACAGACTCCTGCTTGTAGTTATGTATCGATCTTAGAATATTTCAGACACCCTGGAGAGAAGAATTCCTGTTTCTCACATTAAGTTTTAAAGGAAGGGGCTGTAAAATCTGCCGCGTCAATTGTTCGGTTAATCACGGCTGACAAACACAGGGCAGAGGAGTGCACAGACTCTCTAAAAGGCAGGGGCAAATCATATACGAATGAATGAAAAGTGATAAATATGACTTTATGCTTCAGATCCATGCAAATTTGCGTAAAAGGGTGTATTATTATTTTGCATTGTTTTCTCAGAACTAAAAGTTAAATTATTTGACGTATTAACGCTGTTTCATTTTACTTGGCATTGCTGTATTCTACGTTTTCCACTTTTTCATTTCATATCTTACCATTCCTCCAGTTGTCCCCAGTGTGTTCCAACCATTCCCAATCACCTGACCTACCCATCCACCAACCACACCTGCTCCTCATTCCCCAATTATCTTCCCTGGTTTACCTTGCCATGTAGCCTCAGAGCTGTGCCAGACTTTCAATTGTGCCTTCCTGCCAAAAATGTCCATTTCCTGTTCCTGTTTTTTCAATGACCTCTGCCTGTATCCGAACAGTTGCCTGCCAGCTTTTGCCCCCTCGGACTCGCCTGCCTCTCCTTGCTTTGATCGTTGACCTAGTGAATGCTGTTTTAATGCTGCCTGTTCTGCCTGTGATTCAAGCTTTTAAGTGCAGTCCTCCTCTGTCGGAGCTGTGTCTGCCCTGTCTTCAGCTTCGATGCTGCTGCTACGTTTCCGTTCCCATTGTAATGAAGGATTGTTACTTTACCGAAGCAGGGGAGCCATAAAATTCCTTGAAATAATACTTTAACTTGTTTTTTCGGCACTTCCTGTAAATTTAGAGTTACGAGCCCGTGTCGGTGTACTTATAAGCCGACCTAAAGGTAAGCTGGGGGAATGCAGTGCCTCTACTACTGTAAATTCAGAACTGGGGATTTGTCTGCTCGCTGGGTGAACTCTACTTGACCCCGACACACTTCTCAGGCTTTGTGCCGCATAAATTCTCTCTAAGCACCGCTGTCAATCAAAATTGCAGCGAGTGTAGTAAAACATCACAGGTCTCTTTCATGATTAATTCATGTTGAACACAGCACCTGTGGTGGCTCCGCTGACAATTTCACCGCTCCGTGTTCTTTGAAATCTTGTGTGTGTGTGTGTGTGTGCGTGTGTGCCTCTATGCATGTCAGCTCGCATGTGTGTGGTTCAGCTGTGCGTGTAGTGTGTGTGAGTCGAGGGTGTGAAGTTCATGCATAGTTAATGCCCCGGCAGACCCTCGTTAGCTATAGTGGTAACACACTTTCCTCATCATTATACACTGTCTGTGCCATTATAAAACTACCGCTGTCATTATACTGACTCTCTGTCATTACTGCTGCATAGGTGGGTTCTATTGCCCAGGAGCAACCGTAGGGGAAGGAGGGGTGAGGCTGCAGAGGAGGAGGTGTGAAATAAGGTGAAAACAAGGGTTACAGAGGTGTAGATAGTAGAAAAGGCCCTCTGCTGACAAAAATTAGGGAATGATTGAGTTTTATTAGTTAGAATGTTTTGTCCGTATACATTTTGAAGTTGATATTTTGCCGCAGATTAACTCCTCGTCATTTGGAAAGTAACCAGATAGAGAAATCTTTGCATAGTCAAAGTGAATGAGGTCTGAAGCGGACTAAACATTGCTAGGATCCAGTCATCAATGTTTTCAAAGATTTTCTGCAGCAACAAAATGTATTTTAAAGTTTAAACTGAAAAACTGGAGGCGTGTAAAAATTCCCAGGCTGTTCTGTGTCAAAGCCATTAGATATATAGTTTTAAAAGAGCAAGAATTGAGATTCAGAGCCTCGGAGCTTTGAAGTGGGGTTCAGTGCCAAAACCCACTATAATCTGTGTATCACATTTCTTCTCGGAATAGAAACCTAAAAATAAAAATGTCAGCAATCCGATCTTCTGGAACCTCCTGTTTCATGTACTGGACGTGATCCCCTTTAGGTCTAAACAGTAAAATGTAATACTCAACCCAAAGAAAGAATGGGAGAGTGGTTTTATGCTGCATTTTAACACGAGAACAGCAGAGAACTATGCACTTCTTTTTTTAAAGATTGGCAATCATTTCCAGCCTGAAGAACATCCACATACCTTAAACAAATGAATGACAGAATTGTGATGCCAGAACAAAACAAGATATCGAAATGCTGCAGCAAATTGATCAAACTGTGAAGGTAATTGGGATGAAGTTGTCAAGACAATAAAATATTCCCAGGCAAAAGGATCAGCAGGAAAACAAAATTCTGATGCCTTTTGGTCTGATGTTCCAACAAACATTTCTGTGACACTCAAATTGATGTCCTCATTTTCCGTGTGTTTTCGTCAACATGCAGGCACCCTGCTGCGAGAGACGGCAAAGGAAACAAACAAGCACAACCCCCAACCCACACACACACACACACACACACACACACACACACACACACAGAATTATGCAGTGACTCACATCTTGGTTGCTCATGTCCCAGTAAGGTCTCTCTCCATATGACATCACCTCCCAGGTGACGATCCCATAACTCCACACATCTGAAGCCGACGTAAACTTCCTGTAGGCGATCGCCTCCGGAGCCGTCCACCGCACCGGGATTTTACCACCCTAAAGGGAAGAAAGAGAAAAGGGAAGATAAATGACGAAAAAGAAAGACAGGAGGAAAATTATTTTCTTTATAGTTCAACTCTTAAAGTGTTCGCTTACACATTCATCACACAGCACTAAACAGAGGCCATAGGCAACCCGTATATCTGCCCTAGCACGTCATAAACATAAAGATGAGGATTGATACAGTGTTGAGGAAATAGGTAAGTTAACATTTCATAGAAATCTCTCACGTGTAAGTGACAACAAAGCATAGTGTTTGATAGGATAATATAATGTACATCTATTCAACATTAAAACATCTCACACATCTCCCAAAGGAACTGATTGACTTACAGTCAAAAAAAGACACGAGGCAATGAACATATAAAGTCCATCAGTCCACAAGCTATAAAGGATTTTCGATCTATTGGATAGTTGATCCAAGGGTGGGGTTGCCGTAGTCCATGTGCAAGTGCCACACCCCATGTTTCACATTAGAAACAATGTAACACAGATATAGCTTAAAGTGTACAAAAAGTGTAATAAATGAATGAAACATGACAGATTCAGTTCTTCTTTTCAGCCAAAAGGCTCCGCTTTGTTAGGAGTGTGAATCCAACATGTCTCTGCAAAGAAGGGTGTTGATAATGTCTCCATCTCCAGGAGAGGCACCTTACCTGTTTGACGTTGTTACAGAACGTCGTAGGTTGCTTATTTACACACTGTTCACAATAAGAACTACTTGCTTCTTACTTTACAGTTGTATGCTAAGATTACTGACTGTACACATGCTGGTCTACATGCTAGCAGCATGCAGCTGACATTTATGCCAAAGCACAGCTGAGGCTCAAGAAGTTTGGCCTAGGATGATGAAAAATTAGCCAAAACTGACAAGCTGTGTCTGTTCTAAAATGTCCAATGCGGGCGATTTCTCCAGCATCACCCTCAGGAGTAATGTTACTCCAATGTTTACAGCTTCATTACAGCTTCAAGGGGCAGCTTGCATGACTGTAGATGTAATTACTGTGACACTGCGAGATATGTGAAATTGGCAGAGTTGTTTATTTCTGTTGATATTTTCAGCCGGAACTGTAAAGATGTATATTTACCACAGTGGTCCAGCCTATCTGATGTTTTTGCCGTTGCTTTGCTGGTGTCTTTGACTTCTACCCAATGGCAACATCTCAGCTAACTAACTAGTTTTGGTTAAACTCAAGCCGTCATGTTTTTTAGTCTTTGCGCAAACAAATCATTTACTGTAGGTCTCCAATGTCACATTAGCAAAAGTGTTGTTACTAATGAGATATGAGGGTTTTCTACCAGGAAGGTAATGGAAACAAATTGGTCCTTTACACTTTCAGTGTTGTTTTTAACCATGAGTATGGAGCATCTTACATGGTTGTTAAAATTACCACTGTAAACAGCAGCAACATTTCATGTATTGCTGCTTGCATGTTCCCTGAGTGTGTGTGTGTGTGTGTGTGTGTGTCCCCTCACCAGTGAGCTTGTGTATGTGGGGTCAGAGGTGTCCTCCTCCAGATATCGTGATAAGCCGAAGTCAGACACCTTGCACACCAGGTTACTGTTCACCAAGATGTTCCGAGCAGCCAGGTCCCGGTGAACATAACTCATTTCTGCCAGGTACCTGAAATATCAACGGGATTTATCAGGTGAATGTGTGTCTTATCCACTGCCAGCTACCTGGGCCCCTGTAGAAAAGGTAATGGGATTTAGTGTGTGCGTTGTCACTGTCAGCAGCCTTTGATAAAATACGAATGGGATTTAATGTGTGTGTACATGTGTGTTATCACAGCCAGATACAAGCAATAAAACACAGATAGGATTTAGTGTGTGTGTGTGTGTGTGTGCATGTGTGCGTGTGCATGTGTGCGTGTGCATGTGTGCGTGTGCATGTGTGCATATGAGAACAGTGTTTCAAGCAGTCTTTACTTGAATAAATAGAGTTTGTATTTGTTCATGTGTGTTAGAGAAAAATAATTTGGAGGATGTGGAGGGATGTGGAGGCTGCACATCTCAGGCTGCTGACGTCTGATTGAGAATAATACAAGACCAGACAGTATTGAATATCACCACATGACATCAGAGTGGGTTAGAATTGGTATTGTTATATAAAAAATCTAATTTCACACAACAATCACTGAAAGATTAGAAAAAGTTTCTTATTCATGTTTATGATAAAAATGGATTTCTGCAGCAGGAGTGTATGAGTGTCTGTGTGTGTACCTCATTCCAGATGCGATGCCCCTCAGCATACCAACCAGCTGGATCACTGGGAACTGCCCATCATTTTGCTGCAAAACCACCAAGCCGTGACAGGATTATTTTTATTTTCTGTTATCAGGCCTTTTTACTTCTAGCAGGTGAAAAGATGTGTCAGTATTCTCGACAAAAATGTCACGAGAGGAGCTTCAACAAACAGCTTTTGGGGGAAATAATTACTTTTTCAAACCAAATGACAGTTATATGGCACAAAAAAGTGCTATGTGATCAAGAAGATGTGAGAAAAGGAGCGCAGACACTCAGTGTGATCATGCTGCTGTCATGAAAATGTGACTTTACTTTGTGATTTTAACTTTTGTAATGATTCAGTTTTCTTTATCAATATTATCGTCCTTGCTTTTGGCCTGGGGATAATGAGTCAGGATGCTTCAAAGTGCGTGTGAGATCATTAATAGGTGTCTAAAAATGTCCTCTCACAAATTTCCAACGATAAAATTCAAGGCTTTTGTCTGATAATTTGTCCTCGACCAACACGCCAACATTCACGGCCATTTCACAAAGCGACTGGCCCTGTGTGCTAAGGTGAGACTGAAAGTCAATTATGTTGTTTTTTAGTTGGGACAATTAAACAGCAGAGCCCGACCAGTATGCAGTTTTTGGGGCTGATGCCGATACTAATATAAGGGAGTTAAAAAACATTTGCAGTCATCTCTCAAATGTGACAAACACTTATGACAAAAATATGCAATGGAGGCAGAAGGCTTCATCAATGGGCTTTTGCTGTCCCAAAGATGCGATCCAAGGTAAAAATGGTTTATCCTTGAATTTCATTGAACTGTCATTTTAATCTGTTGGAAATATTTTCAGAATATAAAAATCCAACAGAAGAAAAACATACTTTGGAGCTGGAGGCTTGTTGTTGTTGTAAAACATGTTTGTGAAACCCAAAACCTTCGTCTTTTTGCTATTTCACTCTTTAACCTCTGGGCCAGACAGTTTTCTCTTATAAACATCACTGACATCCCTGCTGACCGAGTTGTAGTTGAAGGTCTGTGAGTGCGTGTGTGTGTGTGTGTGCGTGTGCGTCTTTTAATTCACTTTGTGCATCAAACTGCGCCTTTGATGCCCCTCTAGCTTAATCCTCTGCAGGCAAAACCTTCTTCGAGGTACAAACACACACATTGATCCTCTGGGTCCTGTGCCTGCAAGATGGTCACGCTAGGACAGCAACACCAGCGAGATCGATCATTCTGTGTGTGTGTGTGTGTGTGTGTGTGTATGTGTGTGTGAATGAGTCAGCGGATGATTTCTGAGTCAAAAGGGGTCACGCTGTGAGAACCAAACATCAAAGAGTTTCTCTTTCTGTCTTTAGAGGCGCCTCGAAAGGAGGGCAGGATCAAAGAGACGGACAGACTGACAGACAGACAGTCACGCTGGCAGGATGAGGAGGAACGAGCACAGGAAGCAGAAGACAGGAGAAAAGGAAGAGCAGGAGGTTGTTTTGGTCTTTGTGTCTCTTTCTCTGAAAAAGCTCCCGATCCTCCCCTCTCCGTCTGTTTTTATGTGTTCGGACTAAAGATAGACGTGCATGTCAAAAGCCACAGGCCCGCACATAAACATACCTGCTGTGTTTGTATTATTGTGCTTATGATAACATTAAGAGATGACTTTCAGATTGACTTTCGATTTTTAACTAATCACATTCTACGGCTTTGGATCAGTCTCTCTCTTCTACTATTCTCTACTGTATCATACTCTGTTGTACTGGTACTGTTTTGTCTCTTTAGCACTTTATTTGAATTTGGAGGTGTTAGAGATTCACTTACTTCACTGCACTTATATTTATGACTCCTATAAAACGGCATCTGCTAAATGCAGTTTTATTCTTATCTGAAAGTGGCCTGATTGTTCGTTTTTTTATTTCTGACTGTTCACTTAGTCAGTGAATGATTGTTCTGGCTGACAGAAACCACCCACCATGCTTCCCTGATTTTGGCGCCTCCCACCTCCAAGATGTCCTGATTGGCCACTTCAAATCTATGACATGGTAAATCAGCAGAAGAACTCATAATTTCACTGTAGAGGGTATAGGTTCAGACCAACACCTCGACTACTGAATGCCTAAAAAGCAAAAATATCACTCAATATTGAATGTATTATTGTATTTACATACTAAAAATGATCTGTATTTTAATTATATGCATGCAAGTATTTTTTATTATATTTTGATGAATTTGATGAGCTAAGTATTTCAAATTTGTAACAAGATATTTTTATATATTTGCATCCATCTCTGATAACATTCAGGATATTATTTTGCTCAAAAGCTTCAGACAGATTTCCAACAGCAATGGAGCTTGTTAACACTAAAAACCACAATGCCACTTTTCACCATTTTGATTGAGGCTTGTGGCATAAATTACAGGTTCTGTGTTTATTTTTTTATTTTATTTTTTATTTTATAATCCTAACCCATGCACAGTTTGGGCTCTGGAACCCAACCTTTTGAGAGAGGCTGGACTCTCTTCTACTCTGAGAGGCGGCGAGCTGGTGTGGGCTTGCTCATAGCTCCCCAGCTCAGCCGCCATGTGTTGGAGTTTTCTCCGGTGAACAAGAGGGCCGTCTCCCTGCGCCTTCAGGTCGGGGATAGGTCTCTCACTGTTGTTTCGGCTTACGGGCCGAACAGCAGTACCCGGCCTTCTTGGAGGCCCTGGGAGGGGTACTGGAAAGTGCTCCAACTGGGGACTCTGTTGTTCTACTGGGGGACTTCAATGCTCACGTTGACAGCGACAGCGTTACCTGGATGGGTGCGATTGGGTGGTACGGTCTCCCCGATTTGAACCCGAGTGGTGTTCTGTTGCTGGACTTCTGTGATAGTCACAGTTTGTCCATAAGGAACACCATGTTCAAGCACAAGGGTGTCCATCAGTGCACGTGGCACCAGGACACTCTAGGCCGGAGGTCAATGATTGACTTGGGTGAAAAGAGGGGCTGACTGTCAACTGATCACTGCCTGGCGTTGAGTTGGATCCGCTGGCAGGGGAGGAAGCTGGACAGACTTGACAGACCCAAAGGCATTGTGAGAGTCTGCTGGGAACGTCTGGCGGAACCCTCTGTCAGGGAGGTCTTCAACTCGGGAGAGCTTTGACCACATCCCGAGGGAGGCTGGGGACATTGAGTCCGAATGGACCATGTTCCCCACTTCCATTGTTGACGCGGCTGTTCGAAGCTGTGGCTGTAAGGTCTCCGATGCCTGTCGTGGCGGCAATCCCTGAACCCAGTAGTGGACACCGGAAGTAAGGGATGCTGTCAAACTGAAGAAGGAGTCCTATCGAGCCTGGTTGGCTCGGAGGACTCCTGAGGCAGCTGATGGGTACTGCCAGGCCAAGCGTGCGGCAGCATGGGTGGTCGCAGAAGCAAAAGCTTGGGTCTGGGAAAAGTTCGGGGAGGCCATGGAGGAGGACTACCGGTTGGCCTTGAAGAAATTCTAGCAAACCATCCGGCGCCTCAGGAAGGGGAAGCAGTCCCCCAACATTGTTTACAGTGGAGGTGGGGAGCTGTTGACCTCAACTGGGGATATTTTTGGGTGGTGGAAGGAATACTTTGAGGATCTCCTCAATCCCACTGACACGCCTTCCATAAAGGAAGCAGAGGCTGGGGACTCAGAGGTTGATTCATTCATCACTCAAGCCGAAGTCACTGAGGTAGTTCGGAAGCTCTTCAGTGGCAAGGCACCTGGGGTGTATGAGATCCGCCCTGAGTACCTCAAGTCTCTGGATGTTGTGGGGCTGTCTTAGCTGACACGTCTCTGCAGCATCACGTGGCAGTCGGGGACAGTGCCTCTGGACTGGCAGACCGGGGTGGTGGTCCCCCTATTCAAAAAGAGGGACCGGAGGGTGTGTTCCAACTATCGGGGGATCACACTCCTCAGCCTCCCTGGGAAAGTCTATTCCAGGGTACTGGAGAGGAGAATTCGGCTGATAGTTGAACCTCGGATTCAGGAGGAACAATGTGGTTATCGTCCTAGCCGCGGAACACTGGACCAGCTCTATACCCTCCGCAGGGTGCTTGAGGGTTCATGGGAGTTTGCCCAACCAGTCCACATGTGCTTTGTGGACTTGGAGAAGGCATTCGACCGTGTCCCTCATGGCATTCTGTGGGAGGTGCTTCGGGAGTACGGGGTCGGGGGCCCTCTAATAAGGGCTGTACGGTCCCTGTACCACCGGAGCAGGAGCCTGGTTCGCATTGCCGGCAGTAAGTCAGACCTGTTCCCAGTGCATGTTGGACTCCAGCAGGGCTGCCCTTTGTCACCGGTTCTGTTCATTATTTTTATGGACAGAATTTCTAGGCGCAGCCAAGGGCCAGAGGGGGTCTGGTTCGGGAGCCACTGGATTTCATCTCTGCTTTTCGCAGATGATGTTGTCTTGTTGGCTCCTTAGAGCCAGGACCTCCAGCATGTACTGGAGCGGTTTGCAGCCAAGTGTGAAGCAGCTGGGATGAGAATCAGCACCTCCAAGTCTGAGGCCATGGTTCTTGACCAGAAAAAGTTGTCTTGCTCCCTCCGGGTTGGGGGAGAGTTTCTCCCTCAAGTGGAGGAGTTCAAGTATCTTGGGGTCTTGTTCACGAGTGAGGGAAGGATGGAGCGCGAGATTGACAGGCGGATCGGTGCAGTGGCCGCAGTAATGCGGTCGCTGTATCGGTCTGTTGTGGTGAAGAGAGAGCTGAGCCGAAAGGCGAAGCTCTCGATTTACCAGTCAATCTACGTTTCTACCCTCACCTATGGTCATGAACGTTGGGTCGTGACCGAAAGAATAAGATCCTGGATACAAGCGGCCGAAATGAGTTTCCTTTGCAGGGTGGTGGGGCGCACCCTTAGAGATAGGGTGAGGAGCTCTGTCACTCGGGAGGAGCTCAGAGTAGAGCCGCTGCTCCTCCACATCGAGAGGAGCCAGCTGAGGTGGCTCGGGCATCTGTATCGGATGCCCCCTGGACGACAGCTTCCCCCGCGACCCG
>OMLP01013891.1:53975-135556 GCA_900302685.1 Spondyliosoma cantharus
AGACAGGACCTCCAGCATGTCCTGGAGCGGCTGGGATGAGAATCAGCACCTCCAAGTCTGAGGCCATTGTTCTCGACCGGAAAAAGGTGGCTTGCTCCCTCCGGGTTGGGGGAGAGTTTCTGCCTCAAGTGGAGGAGTTCAAGTATCTTGGGGTCTTGTTCATGAGTGAGGGAAGGATGGAGCGCGAGATTGACAGGCGGATCGAGGCAACAGCCGCAGAAATGCGGTCGTTGTATCAGTCTGTCGTAGTGAAGAAAGAGCTGAGCCGAAAAGCAAAGCTCTCGATTTACCGGTCAATCTACGTTCTTACCCTCACTTATGGTCATGAACTTTGGGTTGTGACCGAAAGAATAAAATCCCAGATACAAGCAGTCGAAATGAGTTTCCTCTGCACCCAGCTGAGGTGGCTTGGGCATCTGTATCGGATGTCCCCTGGACGCCTTCCTCGGGAGGTGTTCCTGGCATGCCCTGCCGGGAGGAGACCCCGAGGAAGACCCAGGACACGCTGGAGTGACTATGTCACTTGGCTGGCCTGGGAACGCCTTGGGATCCTCCCAGAAGAGCGAGGGGAAGTGTCCAGGGAGAGGGAAGTCTGGGTGTCCCTGCTCAGACAGCTGCCCCCACGACCCGGCCACGGATAAGTGGAAGAAGATGGATGGATGGATGGATGTTTATTTTTCAAGATTGTCTTACTTTAAGTGTTGCCTATTTAGCCAGGAATATTTGATTGTATAGAGAAATACATTTGAAGGCAAGGTTTTAGTGTCTTTATGTTGGTGGGTTGAAGGTAATAAACAAGCTATTAAGCAAATTTTTTTTTTATAAATAATGATGAGTCCTTGAGGTACTCAAAATCATGGAAAGTTTTCATTTCCATGGCAACTGAGCAGCCTCAGTCTACTGATAACTACCGTGTGATACAGTAGAAAGCTCCAGAATAAGCAAAAATTTGAATCTTAGTTTGAGACTGTCAGCTGCTGATTCCACAGTCCAGAATAAACAAGTTCAGCTGGTTCATAGACTTTGTACACTAGCTAATAATAAGAGTATGCGATACTAAAGAAACATTAAAAGTCTTTGTGAAATGTTACATAAAATGCAGCACTACACTGACAAAACATCTGTGTGACTCTATGTACTGCGTGTGTTATTTACCCTGAGAAACGAGTCAAGCGCTCCATTCTCCATGAACTCTGTGATGATCATCGTAGGCCTGCTCTTAGTGACCACGCCCTCCAGTCTAATGATGTTCGGCTGATCAAACTGGCCCATGATCGACGCCTCGGACAGGAAGTCCCTCCTCTGCCTCTCGGAGTAACCAACCTTCAGGGTCTTGATGGCCACAGGAATCTCCTTTTTCCCGACAGGTTTCAGGCGACCTTTGTAGACCTCGCCGAACTCTCCTGCAACAGGAGGTGACATTATGGGTTTGAAATGAAAGCATTCTGTCTAAAAGCAAAGCTGCAAGGTTTAAGGCACTTCAGAACAGTGTGTGACTCAGCTGGGGAAAACAAGTGCCTGGGACTGTCAGGGATTGTTGTTATTGTGTTGCTCCTTTGAATTCAGGGCCTGTAAATAAATTATTACATAATAAAAGCATTAATAAATAATTGCATTTTAATCGTATTTTATGATGTATAATGGGTCTTCTGATGGACTGTAGTTTAAACCATTTGGCTACCGTTCATTATTAAAAATCCTCCATCAATCAAACAATAACTAATGAGAGGGGCGGGTCGAGTCAAACACACTAACACTCGCTCAGTGGTGGAAGCTGCCCTCTGCTTCCTCAGTCTCTTACTGATGGCCTTTGAGCGAGCAGATTGAGGTCGAGGGCTTTGCTCAAGGCCACGCTGATGGTGTTTTTTGCAGACTGAAAGAACAACAAAAATTGAATCCCCATAAAAGCTCCTCTCAGAGGTAATAACAGGTTAGGAGTGAAGGTGGCAAACAAGACAAAAGGGACAGCACCATTATTATTGCTTGGCTTTACACGCCAAACCTCAGCTTTCATCTTGGGGTTTAGATAGTCAGGTGACCTCATGGTGACCACTATAGGAGTCTCATGAAGAAGCAGATGTCTCATGTCATACAATGGCAGCAACCACGGGGAGGGTATTTGTATAAGGCAGGGGAATTGAATACTTAGATTTGTTTCTTAGAATAGAAACAAAATCAAATGTATGATGGCATCTATCACTTAATTAGTTTTTTTTTTCCTCTGTTTCATTTATATATGCATGGATATTGCACTGCTGGGGGTAAAGAGTGTACACTTGCCAAGGGAACATTAGTTTGTTCCTGTCAGCTATGTTTTTCTGTTAACGTCTTTCTTCTGGAAAGTTACATTTAAAGTTGGCAAATTCCAACAGGTAAATTCCGACTTTGACTGGAATGCTGCACAAAACTGTACTACTTAGTATGTTCTCTATGGTTAAATAGAGTGCTGTAGGAATGAATGCTAAAAACCTGGGAGTGAGTGAGCATCTTGACGTTTACAGTTCTCTCGTCTCTTATCAATGGGTTTCTTTAATGCATTTTCAATTAGATTTCTAGAATAAGATCTGTGGTTAACACAAGCTTAAGAGATTTTCACATCTTATTCTAAGACATAAAAATATGTCAGTAAATATCTCAATCAAAACTTTTAAAGCTTTTATATGTCTTAAAAAGGGCAGCTGCTCAGAAGCTGCTAAATGAGACCAACTCATCTACAATCGTCTACTCAATAGTTCATCTTTAGAGGCGGACTTTATCAGCACACTATTCTAACATTTCAACTTGAAGATTGATCCATTTATAAGCTTAGTAGTGGTAATGTTGTAGTCCAAGTAGCTTTTCACTTCTGGTGATTACATTTTATATTTAATAACCATAAAAGTAGTGTTCATTTGTGAAGATTATCTTGTGGAACATGTCTGCCACAGACTTTATTTCTTTCTTTAACAATTCATAATAATGACCTTATCAGGGTTACTTGTCATCTCTTCCAAAGCTGACTTTACGGTTGGGTTCTGCTCAACTAGACCTATTTTCACATGAACTTCTGAAATCTTAAGAGTTTATAATTGAGAGCGGCCACACTAAACATTACAAAGACAGGGAATTTTATTGTATACAAATTGAGATAACAATGCCCATTTTAGGACAGTCTTTTCTGGAAGTTTCACTTAGTTGTTCACATGAGAAGTTAAACTGTTTTATAGAGAGAGAAAAAAGATGGAACGGGAATGGTTCAAATCCTGGTTTCTTTCTCACCTTCACACAGCTGGCCAATCACAGCATAAATCGTCTGTAAATGTTCGGTCACTGGTTTCAAAATTGTACAAAAATGGTCCGACAACCTCTTCCTTCCTTCTGATCCTTATTAGACACCTTGTCGTTTTTTTCTCGAGGTATTCATTGTCACAAGTGAACTGATCATAAAATTCTCAAAGTGCCTCAAAATTGTACTAACCGTGACTAAATATTCTTCCTTACTTTTCATCTCTGCTTTTTGCTTAGTTGATGTGCACATGGAGGTTTTTGTGGATGTTAGAAAACTAAAAGCGCTCAGAGGTTCTCTTGTCCATGTGTCTTTCTTTATGCATATCTATGTTGATCTATCAATTGGTTTGATTGGCCACAAAGCACTTCTAACCTCAATGCCTTGCACTTGTTCAATGCACAGAAAATGTCCATACAGTGCTGGAGACACAGATGTCTTTTGTCAAAATAAATGCAGCCGTATGCCTCAGCTTTGGGACATGAAAATTGAATATCACTTCAAAATAAACGTCCTCATCCCTGAGATAAAACTCAGCGTGTGAATAATGGATGAGTGATGGGAATTGGATGACAGGCTGCGTCGTCCTGTCGCACTGTGATCTCACTGCTCATTAGAAAACTATCTACTGCCGTAAACCAGCAGAAGAAGAGATGGATGGAGGGCAAAACAGGAAGGAGAATGGAGAGATGACAGGGTAGATGGGGGGTTTGTAGAAATCAAACAGTGAAGGATGGATATGAGGATTGTATCGATAATAAGGGAGAGGAGGGAAGGCAGTATGAAAGGATGGATGGAGAGGGAAGGTTTTGGGAAGAGAGGAAAGATAAGATGACATGTGACCTCCTATGGCGGGGGTCTAAGAGAAGATGGAGCAAAAGAAGAAATATTCAATGGTTGTGTTTTAAAATCTTAAATCTAAAGTACATTAAACATAGTAGAATTAAATTAAATGGCCTGTCAGGTGTGATGTCGTTGCTCCTTACTGTAGTATATTAAAGTGTCCCAGGACTTGACTTCATTCAGACAAAGTGCTTTTTAAGAATGACATTTCTTACAGTGTGGGTGATAGTAATAAGCAGAGAGAAAAACCGAGGGGTGTTATCACAGAGGGAGAGCAAGAGAGAGTGAGGTGAGATATTTTTACTATCTCCTCAGGGTGCTTCCTTCTTTTATCTTCCCTCCTCAATCTGTTGTTCTGCTTTTTCCCCCTTGGTTCTTTATTTTAGCATTTCTCTATACGCAAACAAACTCTAAAACACCAGAGGGCCTCCATCACAGGGAGAGATGAAGATAGGAGGAAGTATCAAAGAAAGACAGAAAGTAAAACAAAAGAAGAAAGTCGGAGAGGGGGGAAAAAATGAGAGAGAAAGAGCAGTGGATAGAATTTCATATTCTATCGCAACAAAATGGGAGAGATTCAACCGTTTAAGGGCTCAAAATCTGTCCACATCTCAATCACCCAGGCCCATATTTTTCCCTGCCTCCCCGTCGTTTTCATCCCTGCTCTGTCACCTCTGGCTGAGGTGAGAAACCTTCCCGTGAGAGAAATAAAGCGAGAAACGGAGGGATTACGGGAAGCCTCTCAGAGTGGCTCAACAGACCAAAGCCGAAAGCACACACTCTCGGCGGTGAGGGGCTGAATCTGGTTCATGACCTTTATCACCCAGAGCTCCATGGCCATTTGGGTTTGATTGGTTTTGGTACAAGAAAAAAAAAAAAAGAAGTAAAGAGTATTCCAGAGAACATCATCTGGAGTGAAAGCATTTCTCGATCTATTATGGTTTGAGGTAGGGGACAAATACTACAAATGAATCATTAAAGATTCACGTCTGTGTGGGAATCTCTAGGCACCAAATGATTGCAATTTGATGCATCAAAATGTTTGATTTGTACACATTTATTTTTACCGACTATTTGACCACTTGTTGCTTTTAAAACATAGTTTAAAGTAGGGTTCAAAAGTCCGAGGCCACTAGTTGAAATCCTTTTATTTTCCATGGGACTGCCACACTGGACTTTTGGGATAACATGAGTCTTCAGGTTTTGCATAAACTTGTGGAGTACATGCCAGCTCGACTGCATGCTGTCATTCAAGCAAAATGGGAACAAATTGTAAAAGATATCCTGAAATGGTTACAACCGATCGCACTGTTCAGTATTTGGTTTCAGATAATTGAGTTTCCTGCACTGAGACATAATCTTTAAAGAGGGAATCATGATGGAACTAACATATCATTGTTTTACCTGACTCCTATTTCATACCATGAACGAATATACTTTTTCCTATTCCATCCATCACCAGTGCAACTGCAAGAAATGGCCAGAATTCGAAAGGTGGCTCCAAACTATAGGGGCAACATAACCGCTTATTGCTGCTCACAAGAGTGTTTGCTTTGGCCACAGTGCCTAGCTGCCATTAGTACGTAGCTCAGTTAGTTGTGGGGCTAAGTGGATCTATTGCAAGATGACCTCTAGTTTAATTTATGTTTGAAAGACGTTTGAATCGAGTGTGTTTGACGATGAATTAACATGGTAATTGTGCCTGTCTTAGTTCGATAAAAGAGAGAAAGCTGAGTTCAGTCAGTGAACAGTTGTATTGGAAAAGGTAGGAAAACAGGTGTTAAATATCTTCTCTCTCCACATTTGGTGAGTTTAGTAGCAAACTCACCCCTGCCATATAGTCTATCTCCTAGGTGAAACTATGGGGGCTGTCAGGCGCCTCTATAGGTACAAAGTAGTATTGCAAGACAGGACGGGCAGGAGCTAGCTGGTTAGCATGCCAGCTTGAGTTGAAATCAGTGCAACACAGTACAAAGATGTCTTTGACATAATGTTAACTCTGTCGTTTCTTCACATTCTGCTGATAGAGTCGGTTCATTTCATTGTTTTAAACCAACATTCTGGCTGTATCTCATGTAATGTCCAGTTAACAACTGAATTTGGAATCTGACCTTCCTGTCATCCAAAATTACATAAAATGTGAGAGAGGATTTTTTTTTTTTCATATTGTCAACCCATTGCCAGATTAGAGGACACTGCCCTGTATGCACCCTGTCACCCAGTACTCACATGCTGGCTTAAAACTTAATTTGTGTTATGCACCATGTGAGCACAATATTAGCTAAAGAAAAATTTCTTCTAACTAATTTTTGACACAATACCTCATTATAAGACAAGACCAATATTAATAATACAGGACCTGTTTAGTGCATTTCAATGGTACATATTCTCAACTAAGCATACACAGAGGCCCAGAAAAAAAACAGTACTTCTCAGCTGAAACATTACTATTTGAGATTTTTATCTGTGAGATACAAGAGAAGTGAAACCTGATATAATTAAAGTACCAAAAGAAAACTGACAGGGAGCCTCTGACTTTTGGAGGCCTGGGGCAGTTAAAAAAAAGAGTAAAAGATTTAATGCCGTATGAAATACGGTCGACGTCTTTGAGACCTTGAATATGTAATTTATTCATAAATTTGATGCAAATGTCCACATTAGGCATTAATATCACCTTTAAAAGTCTACGTGTGACAAGAAATAATGATTTTCTCATGTTTTGGTGCAAAGCTCGAGGTTATTCTCCAGTATTTTGTATTCCCAATAGTTTCTTCAGGCATTACACAAATTAAATCATAAACAGATGTGAGGCTGATCTGAGGAATAACAACAGTGATTGAAGTGATAAATACTTAGTTGAGAGATGAAAGAGTTTGAATATGCAAATGTCTTGATGGCTGGATGTTCTCCTGGTTTCTTTTTGTGCTGTCACTGATGTACGCTGCAGTTTGTGAACCTATTTTTAACCTTGAGTGGTTGGTTTTGGCACATGATTTACATATTTGTATTTGATGTTTTCTGGATTTCGTCTTATTCTCAAATCTTGGTGCTCCGTGTTTTACCTGACTTGAATCCCCCTGAGACAATAAAGCAGCAGCGAAGTGCTTGAAGGTACTGGATAGTTTCAGTTCTCAATGCTCAATGGTAAAATAAAGCACATGATCCTAGCTAAGCTTTTTTCTCATTTTTTTTGTTTCTTGTTGCCATCTTTTTTTCCATTTTACATACGACGGCTGACATGCAAAAACTCTGCATCCCTAAAAGAATTTTCAGAGGATGCTCTGGGACTCCATTTCACATCCAACTTTCTCTATTTGCCAAACATCACACAGCATTTTTACAGTGAGAGCGCGGATAGCCAAAGAGAATGCATGAAGACAGTTTTAATTTATTCTGGTGAAAGTTTTCAGCATGAATAAAACATATCTCCTGACTTCAAAGGACAAAAATAAAGCAAAAATAATAAATTGGTATTTTGCGTCTCCAGATCTTTTTCTCATTGACACAAAAGTGTTGCACCGCTGGAGATATTGATTAGTTTAGTTTCAGTTATCTGCTGTTTCAAGTGACAGCTGGTCTGATTAAAGGAAACCGAGGTTTACTTTGCTGACATTCACTTTTGATGAAGTTCGTGGTGTTTATTAACATGGACTGCGATATTTCACTGCTGGAAAGATGGCCCTTATATAAAACTGAGCTGTCTCTGCAGTAGAAAGACACAAATGTTTTTTAAATTAGTAAAACCACAACAACCAGAAGGCACTGCGCCACACTAGACCGATGAACACTCCTGTTGATGGGTAACTCATGGCGAGTTCCTGCTCTCTACAAAGAGTTAACATTGGGATGATGTCAGAGATTATTAAGTTACATTTCTAGGGAAAAAGTTTTACAAATATTAAGCCCCTGTGGAGAAAAATGTCACGCCAGAAGGATTCATAATTGACCTTTGTTTTGCAGTTCAAGGTTTCCAGTCAACAGTGTAAAGGTGTCTCTGATATAATGGTGCTGAGACAGGGAAAATAAAAAAACAGTGTATTACATCTAAACAGTAAACTGAAATAAGTTTTTGAAAACATTTAAGAGGAGAAATGAACATGAACAGGGTGGTGGTTCATATCTGATCATTATGCCCTGTTTTGCACGTTGATCAGAGTTTTTTCAGCCTTGGTTTTCACAACACAGGAACAATATGGAGGCCAATTCCAGTTCACAAACTTTTTGCAGCTTAACTGTATGCTAAAATATGTTTATGTTTATATGTTTCTATACTGTCTGTGTCCATGAATGCGGGTACACAAAAATGACGATGGACAATCTGTGGTTGATTACAACAGCCTTAAAATCCACCAGTTGTTCAGTTGCATATACTACCACCATTGTAGTGATACAAACTGGTTCAAAGTCGACAGAGCTCCTGTTTAAGTAAAAATAACAATACCACACTGTCGAAATACTTTGTTACGAGTACAAGTCCCACATTAATAATTCTACTCAAGTAATAGTACAAAATACTAGCATCAAAATATACTTACAGTACGAAATTAAAAGCACTCATGATGCAGAATGGCCCCTGTCAGAATAATGTATATTACGGTTTTTAATATAATTATTGAAGCATCATGCACATAACTTCAGTGTTGCAGCTGACAAACGTGAAGGTATTTCTTTTTCATCCATAATATTACATCATAGTTTATACTAATGTGTATTTTTCATCTCAATCTAGATAGCAATTTAAATTATCCAACAAATGTAACAAGTACAATATTTGCCTGGTAGAGGTTGAAAATTGTTTCAAGTACCGCACTTGAGTAAATGCACTTAGCCGATTTCTACCACAGCATTTCAGACTCAAATAAAATAATCTTGTCTTGTCAAAGTCTTATTGAAACAACATGAGAGTGTAAGAGACAGTGTGAATAACTCTACCTGATCCGATGACTTCCTCTATTTTGACACAGGAGGGATCGATTTCCTTGGCAAACTCCCGGACAGCCTCGTTGGGGTCCTCGTAGGTGAAGGGGTCGATGTAAATCTTGACCCCTGGTGAACTGTGACCTTCAGACAGGGTGGGAAAGGTCACAGTGGGGGTGGGACCACTGAACATGTCCGGCCTCAGCGTCACCTCTGAGGAGAAAATTACAAAGTGCAAATATAAACACTGCTCTGGAAGTTTGGTGTATGTCAGCATATATGAAGGCAGAGCTTATTTAAAGTTTCAGTAATGGCCGCACCTCCTCCTGTGTTGTACTGCTGCAGCTTGTCACCGTACACACTCTCCTTCAACTGCCTTCTCCTGCAGGCAGACACAGACAGAAAGACAAAAAAAAAGTTAGAAATGATAATTGGTTGTCTTCTCTTCGGCTGAGTTAAAGTAAATAGTCATACTGAATGTCAAAAGAAGTCTGTTGAGAGAAGGAGAAAGTCTTTGAGGACTTCATTAGTGTTGTGTGACTTGTTATTATTCTGTGTTGCCAGCCCTTGTTTCCTGCGTTCATCTGAGGATGGAACTAAAGAAACGCACACTGTTTTATTTCAATATGTCAACTGATCTTCCTAACAGACACCTTATCCCACGCACAGGAGGGAGAGCTTGTCACTTGCTACTTCTGAGAGGTCACGGGGTCACAGACACTTTCATAAAGTCCTGATCTGCTTTAAAACTGCTGTGGGAGGAAATCATTCCTGTGTAAAATCAAAAAAATTCAGCTACCACTTCTAGTGATTATGAATTATAAATTCTAATTTAAACTCATATTCAATGTTTTAATTAGAATTTAATGTTTTTAATGTTTATGCATAAAATCTGGAGCTGCGTATTGATGGACAAAAAGTAACTCTAGTAGTTTATCCCTGGTGTGTTGATCATTTCAAATCTCTACAAAATAAAACAAGATTATTCTAAAGTAGCAAATCAGTTTAAACTGATGTTCACATGGATTTTACGCCCCAATGCACACTCTTCACTGGAGCTTATAGTACACACTGTCCTTTTTTGTTGAAGCCTCCGATATTTTATAACATTTTAACCAAACTCAAACTCAAACTCATGGGAAGCTTTCAGCCTCTTTGGCCCTCGTCTCTGAACAGTCTGCCTGTGGATCTGAGGGACTTCACCTCTGTGAACTCAGTCAAAAGAAACTTCTTTTTAGCCTGGCTTTGATTCAGGGTGCCTCGTCATGCTTTTAAAATTCCTAACATTGACTGTCTTTACTTTACCGAGTATATTTGACCTGTCTCATTGACTTTTAGATATGTAAAAGGGCTACATTTAGAAATTTGGAGCATTTTTTTGGATGAATCACTTTTTTATTGGCCATATGTGAGCAGACTGTAACTTGACATGACAAATGACAACTTCCCTGTCTCTCTACAAGCCTGTGGATGTGTCTATGTTGTTTAATGTTGCTGGATGTGGATATTTTTGTGGAGAACCTGATTTTACTTTTGACTTTAAGTACGTTCTCCATTTGCTCAGCTAGGGCGAACAATTTATTGTTTGATTGTGATAATAATAATGAGTTTTGAAAAATTATGTTCATTGCTGTTTTCCCTTTTTTGTCTGTGCTGTTTTTGCTCTGGAAAACACTTGTGCTGCATTTCCTTATAGAAGATGCTATATAAATAAAGCTGACTTGAGTTGTTATGAGCAAAGTCATTAAAATATTTTTATGTAATAAATAGTTAGACAACGCAAATAATCAACTCAAAATCAAACAGACTTTCTCAAAAAAAGGTCACTGGTTTATGTGAAACTTAACTGCATCTCACAGTGGCTGCAGCAGATTTAAATAAGTGCGTTCAAGTTGAACTCCAGCTGACCGAGATCTGCTGGTGACTGCAGGGGTGGAGATACAAACGCTGCTATGAAGTTGGACACTCTCTACGTGCCGGGAACAGAAAGGGCCAATAAGAGTGGATAGTAGCCTACAGATAACACTGGAGTTGAACCTGTGTTGTTTGCATGCAAGACACAGCAGTTAACCACTTCTGTATCATCAAGTAAGGTGACAGAACTGAGCAAGTTATTGACGACATCATCATCACATAATTGTAACACTGTACATATTCTTTTTTTTTTAATATTCTTACGTTGCACTAATGCCTTGTACTTTTTACTTGTTCTTCTTACTCTATTTATGTTGTGTGAATAACTGGATGCTGCTAAAATTTCGTTGTACACTGTGCAATGACAATAAAAGGATTCTGATTCTGATCTTTCAGGGTTGTTGCGTTACATGAAGGATTTTATAGGTTTATTCATGTTGACTGTCCCATAGCTGTGGCCATGCTAATTACGGCTGCTAATTATCTGAAAGTATGTGATGTTTGAGTAGAAAAGCGGCACAGGCGGATTTCCATGGATATGGAAATTCATCGAAACACACGTCATATACGTCAGCGTAGATAAAAGCCAATTAGGGCAAAGTCCTGACGTCATGAAGGTGGGTCTAGACTCGCGCAGCACCTGGAGAGCAACTGCTCGACTGCTCTGCAGCCGCCTTGCTCCCGCGATAACTTAAGGCCATGTGACATCGAATGCGGAGCAGAAACCACTCCCATCCACGTCATCATGGACACATTTTAACCAGCATGCATCACGATTTCGGCAGAGCTGCGTGATCTTGAACTCGCCTATTTGCTCAGTTGTTATTGAAAAGGCTCAGTTCTCATCACATGACCAAAGTCTGGTGCTTCACATGATAACAGATGGTCAAACAGAGCGGCGGGATCTTAAACCTGTGCCCACGTGATGGAGGCCTCTGACTCAGAGATGTGACAGAAAGCTCTTTTGGTCACAATAGACCTATTTCACAGAAGTCATCTTGACATGTCACAGAAGGAAAAGCACAAGCTGTGAATTGATGAAGGCTGAATTCCATTTAGCTGCTTCAGTTTCAGGGGTCCTGGTGCTGTGCATGCCGGAACACTGTCACACTGTCACATCGCAGGGCTTCACTGGGACATGAGAACAAAGTGTAGTCATTCATTACACCAGTGCTTTATCTACTATGACAAGTCAAAATGTCTGCTGTGGAAATGGCTAATAAATGGCTAAGACTGCAAATAACCTGGTTTTCAACCCTATAATTTATTGTTTTGATTCTGATCTTCACACATTTGGATATATACAGACAAACCTTTGGATTTAAAAGAAAAGGGAAAGTGATGAGTGTTACTGAATCACCTCTACCAGCGAGGATACCAGTTAGCATGTGTGGGTGTATGTGTATAAGACGGGTTGTGTAAATATGTGTGTGCCTATGTGTTACCTGGTACAGATGATGGCGATAGCTACCAATGAGACGATGCACACTCCACCTACTAAAGAGCCTGCAATCAGGGAGAGCTGCTGTCCAAGCTCTGACTTATACTCATCTGCAGAAACACACACATACACACACACACACACACACACACACACACAGAGTGAAAAGAGAGGTATTATTTTTTTTTTTTAATAGTTTTTGAGACTCTCCCATACACACAGCTAAGCATTTCTGGAGGGGGAGAATACAAACCTGACAGTTTCTCTCTCTCTAACAAACATAAAATATCATTTGCAAGGCTCATTTTACATGACTGCAAGCACACACAAATGCATGCGTGCAAACACACACACACACACAAAGTAGGGCAGAATTTAATTACTTCACAGCCAGATTTTCGCTCTTGCTCAACCTCTCAAATTTCCTCTCTCAGTCCTGCACTCTCTTTCCTCTCCACCGAAAAAATCTCCACTGACACACACACACCTCCACACACTTCAACCGCCCACCCATCCACCCACTTACCATCGGTGAGTGTTTGGAAGAGCATGTCCTTGCTGTAGGCGCCGTAGCCGGCCACAGTCCGGGCCCTCACCTGGACCGCGTAGCCGGTCCCTGGCCTCAGACCCTCCAGGACAACGTTGGGTGTTTCGCTGCGGACCACTGAACTGTTCAGCACTGACGTCTGGGACTGAGGAGGAGGTTTAGAGGGAGATTAATATGTTTCACAGCGATCCAAGACAGACTGTAATACTTCTTCAGTCACAGACTACGAGAGACTAAATTTAGTGCTCAGTTTTGGCCTTCAGCTAAGACAAGATTGATTCTTCCAAAGTTCTAGGCCAAACTGAGACGTTAACCATTTTCAGACTGCGACACCACAGACACTCAGACAGGAGGAGTTGTAACTGCAGCATCTTGAGTTCAAATTTATCTGGGAGCTTTGTAATAATGTGCCAATCTCCTTCACATTCAATGCCTTCCTCTATTTTTTTTCAACAGTAAAAAAGACATTTCAAGTATCTTCAACTCCATTTTGTTTCTGCACGCTAAACACTTGAATTACCTGTCTTAAAGAGGCAGTTTGACAATATTGCTAAAGATATTTTTACATTCACTCCTGGTGGTACATTATCTAGTTGAGGAATTAGATTTGGTTTTATTTTTTCCATATTGAGACATCTGCCTCCATCCAAATACAAAGCAGGGGTGGATTTTCATTTGCGGTGATCAAAGCAGAGAAAAAACAACATTTCAAACATGTGCTTTTTTCCAGAAATACTGTCCCAGTTAGTGAGAATAATCCACAGACCTCACCATCAACAGATTTATCGGAACCATTTTCTACACAAGGTGCATTACTATGAAAAGAGAAAGGTGTGAAAACTGCGTAAGAAAATATAACAAAAATCTATCAACATTCATTTTGTTGGGGTTTCTACAAACTATAGATACATTAAATTTGTATCTACCATCACTTAAGACAGCACTTCCACATTCAGTGACACATCTGGACATTCCCCAGAAGCGTTTGTGGCAGCAGAGGCATTTTAAGCCAAAACATGATGTTTTCCCGACTCTAACCAAGTTTTTGTGCGTAAACCTACCACGAGCACAAACGCAGCGTGTATCACAACACAATTGAAAATTTTACATAAAGAAAGTTGCAACGTATCAAATGTAAAGTCTCAACATATTTGAGGCTTGCAGGAATGTGCATTATCAATATTTATTCTCCTGATTGGGTTGGCCTCAAGTAGAAGGTCAGCAAAACAAGAATTTCAGCCGCTTTTGAGTTTTGATATGTAATTCATGTCATTGCCGCATAACAAATGAAATTGTGTGAAAAGTTTTGATTTGAAACTGCTCTCTACTGAAAAAGTTGCCTCAATGAGCACTGGTAAATGTAAATTCTGCAGAGATAGTGGCTCGTTGTTTCTAGAAAGGCACGATGCAATTACATTTTGTAAATGTCAATTTTCAGTGTTCTGTGCAGCACAAACGGAATTTCATTTACTCCCATTTTACTCGAGTAGTGACAGAGAAAAGGCAAGACTAAAGCCAAAAGTATCTGCAATGCAGACACCAGTAGAGCTGGAGAATAAAAAGTATTTTTCTGTAATTTTCACCATTCTTTATCATTTTCTTCTCATTTCTGGAGCCCCTTTTTCCACCTCATGCTTCACTCAGTTTGCCCACAACTATCTTCTCCACACATCTCTGCAGCCCCTTCCTCTTTGACTTCATGCTCTTTTCAACCCTTTCTTTACTCCATCTCATTAAAATATAGCAAATGGATAATACAGTTAATTAGCTCTTGCCCACAGAGACAGACCTACCAGAGCTTTCATTCTTCCTTTGGCCCAGTCTTCCTCCTGAGGTGAATCAGGCATCAGACCAGTCCTGCCTATCTCATAAACCGAAGGCTACAACCTTTTACCTCTATCTTTCTATGCCCTCCTTCTGTGCTTCCCCTGACCAATTTCTTACAGATAAAAAGGTTCTACTGCGGCAAAGTCGAAATGGTCCAGAGGGAACGACAGATATGGTGTGATGACGGCATGAAAGGAAGGGGGGAGGGAATCATGCCATGAGGATGAAGGAGGTGGAGGGGTGGATGGCAGAGCGATGAGGAGAAGAAGAGAGATGATGGTGATGAGGAGGAGAGTTTAGGAGGGGAAAGAGCAGGAAGAGAGAGGAAGGGAGGGCTGGGGGTGGGAAGACGGAGGAGGAGAGAGGGTTACGAAACAACCCAAACCCCAGAATAATTTGTTAGCTAAATAAGTTTCTGCAAAGCCACAGATATGTTAACATGTTTTATTTTGCAACTTGACGTTTGTTTAGGCTCAATTTTTCTATTTCTCTCTTGTAACAACGCTGTGCTTAGACACAAAAAAAACGTTTTGTTAGGGCTAGGATAAAGTCATGGTTTGCTTGAAATACCCGTTTTGGTGGCCACAACAATGGCTTGAGATGGTCCTATTTCCTGTGAAAAATTACAAGCTGTGGTTGCCACATAAACGACTGCAAATGTACCGTGGTCTTCTTAAAAAACACCCAGTTTGTCACCACAACAAAAAAAAAAAAACCTGACAGACATGTCTTGTTTCATTCATTAGTGTTAATCCTGCGTTAATCTAGCACCTTAATACACTGCATTTAACATCCTTAGGCTCTAATTTCTGTAAGTGGCCTGTTGATACAATGTTCTACGGCCAGCGGCACTCCTATTGTCGTAATTAGGACACAAAACAAGGACAACTACAGAGTTTTCAGTGCTAAACGCTGGGACAGAATAAGACATACAGTAGAGAGATGTATTCCGATGTGGGAAATGGAGGTATTGTGTTGGGGTGGGGTTTGGATGTGGAGGTGTGAGTGAGGGGGGAGCAATGCTCGCCACAGTGAGGGGTTAGGGGGGCAGCCCATCGGGGAAGGTCTGTTAGCCAGAGATAAGTAGTGGGTAAAAATCCTGCCTCCCTGTGCCATATCACATTTACTACATTAAAACCTCATTATTAATAGAGTGGCTATGAGGGGAGGAACGGGTGAGGGACGACTGGAGGAGGAGATGGTGGGAATGAAGGTGGAGAAATGACAAAGTATCAGGAAAGGAGGTACGGTACAGCTGTCTGGGAAGAAAAACCTGTCCTCTCTCGCTGCCCAGGCTTATCAAACTGCTCCCTGAGGACTTGAAGCAATGAGCTAAAATTAGTCACTTTATGTGGTTGGCTTGTCTACAGTGTAAGATTCAGTATTTATGCCTTCTTAAGATATGTATCAAGCACGAAGAAGAAGCGATGAAAGAACAAACTGTCAGCTTTTGATTCTGGGTCTTAATTGGCCTCCATGTTAAATAATGTTAAGAAGAAAAGGCGGCGGCAAATAAGTAAAGTCGCTGCCCTGATTTTGACAAAGTAAGGGTTTTATCTGCGACTGTCAGACGGCAGCGATACACTACAGTGACGGCAGCTCATTTCACTCTGTCCTAAACTCACTCTAATTGCTCTCTGGGAGGCAAAATCTCAACTTCTTCTTTCTGCTATTCTCTATCCTTCTCTGGAGCTTCACTTTTCGCCAAAAACGAAGGGAAGTTGGAACGCTGAGGATGCTTCAGATCCCCGTGCAGTGCCCTGCCTCTTAAGATGTATTTCAGTGGCTGCAGGATTTTGTTTTCTGATTTGCCACCTCTACAGTTGAGGTGAGGGAAAGACAGCGGCCATGGCTGAATGAAACCCATCTTGAACAGTTGGTAGGAAAGTGGATCTAAACCGTGGCTCCTAATAACAAATTCAGACACGCATCACATATTTGAGTAACTATTTGCATGATCACACACGTTTAGCTGTCAGGGGAAACTTAAACATGTTTGATTTTAGGCACTTTAACAAGGAACAATGCCGCAGTTTTTCTGGGAAAAAAACAGTCAACGGATAAAACTGCTGAGAGCGCCGCAAAAAACAGAAACTGCAAACATTCTTCTTTGATCAGCGGATCGTGTGTGTTTTTAGGTGCCACATTCTAATAGTGGCATGCATGCATTTCATTA
The DNA here is from genome assembly GCA_900302685.1 of Spondyliosoma cantharus. NCBI lineage: Eukaryota > Metazoa > Chordata > Actinopteri > Spariformes > Sparidae > Spondyliosoma > Spondyliosoma cantharus. The sequence continues at coordinate 70,906 of OMLP01013891.1, forward strand.
ACTGGAGAGGAATTGCACTGAACGAGCTCTGAAAGATCTCACTGAATCATATTTCAGGACAGAAGATTAGTAACGAGGATAATTATGACCCAGCTTCTGTTAAACTAGACACTGGATCTGCATGTATTGAACATCTGAGTAACATTTACTGTAATATTGGGTAGCAAGTAATGATTGTTTTCATGGTTGATAAATGTGTGGATTATTTTCAACAATTTATCGATTAGTTGTTGGGTCTTAAAAAACATGTTGATCACCTTCCCAAAGGCCGAGATGAGCTCCTCAAATGTCTTGTTTTGTCCACAACCCAAATATATTCAGATTACTTTAACAGAGGAATGAAGAAAGCGGAAGACATTCACATTTAAGAAGCTGGAATCATAAGAGTACAAGCTGGCAATTAATCTATAGTCGACAACTAGCTGATGTGAGAGCAAGACAGAAAAGAGCATGGCTTGCATACAATATGTAAATAATTGTGCGGTTCAAAAGTTTAAAATCAGATCAAAAGTCTATTTTTTTGTTGGATGCCAAGATTATACTTTGCAGACTTAACGCACACACTAGCATACAGCAACAGTATAATAACTTATACAACCGTGTCAGTGCTTTATTTAGTTTAGTAAAAGGATTTACATATTAGTATGTAACACACGCTGAACCAAGAGACTCAATAACAACCAGAACAATAACAGCGACGCACACAGGCACACACTTGCTCTTTTCCTTCCCTTATGCAGCACAGTGGAATTATAGCCATATACCATGTTGTGCTGGGAAATTGGAATCTGCGATCGAGCCCTCTGGAGTCATGGACTTTAGGATTGTGTTTCAGTGTTTTTATCAAAGTGAACAGATAAGAAAAAGAGTTGACAAGAGTCATGGGCATTTAAAGTTTGTATTGTGTTTGTATCCCTGAGTTTTAGTTAGCTATAGAAACAGCATCCCACTGACAGTGCATATTAAGAAGACAAAATAAGTGTAGAGACAAGAAACTGTATCTGCAAAAATGCCCAAAACCATTTTCTTCAGTTCTGTTAAAAGGATTGGAAGATGGCAGCGACTCAAATGTGGGCTGCGGACGACGAGGTTCTTTTTGGTGTATTTCACACAATCCCTTGTAGGTGCTTTGCTCTTTGTTTTTAATCTGTCTGCAGTGAAAGTCTATCTGTATTTGTGGCCGTTGGCGCAGCTTCAGAAAAGATGAGGACAGTCTTATGCTTAGCTTTGGGTGATAGATATGCTTTTAATTAAACTTTCAGTTTCCAAATGTATTGTGCTTCCCACTGACTGAATTACAAAGAAGACAAGATATGCAGCCACGGTTTGTCCTTTTTGTGGAGTTTATTCTTTCCTAGAGCAACAGCCTTTGATGGGAAAGCAATCCTGTCTTGCATGTTTCACCCCTGAATCAGAGGCCCTCATTGGTGCCCCGGGTTTGGCTTCCTTTAAGCAAGCTAGTTTGATCACTGGACTCTGGCGGTGAAGTGTTTTGTGCCTTAGTCCCCTGGTACACACAGATTAGGAACTTGTCCACTACAGGATAGCTGGAGGCTTAATTACTTCAGCCTCACGGAGCAGAGTGGTAGGATTTTTGATCTCAACAGCATCCACTAGCAGATAAATTGGTGCTTTAGTCCTGTCTAAGTGATTCAGCTAGGGACATAGAAAGATCTTCCAGTGCTCTGAGGATGTTTACAGACACAGCGAAAAAGAAGTGAAGTGAAATTTGTTGCCACCACATTCACATATAATTCTCTTTTGCAAAACATTCAAAACAGGCGAAACAACACATTCCAACTCTCTTTAGGCCTGAGCAGGATCTTCAGCAGGTAAGTCGCAACACACATGTTGAACCGCAGTTCATCAACAGGAGGGAAGTCAAACGCAGAGTTCAGAGACGGCACACCTAGGTTGATATAATTCTTCATCCTGACCGAGCACTATGAGTCAAGGTTCGGCCGCCAGATTCTTACTGGCAGGTTTCCCTCCCAAATCTGAATCCAGAAGGATGTACTGGTTAACCAGACAGTCCAGATCCGGGAGAAGCACAAACCCCTCCACCACGACAAAGTGGATTCTTGGAAGGAGCAGCAGAAACGTGAGCATTTATCAAACTAATTCTACATTTAGCAGAATTTAGCAGTTGACCTATTTTTAAACCTTCGCCTATGGCATGAGTTTCCACTGTGGGTAGGCTGAGCTCACTTTTACAAATCAGTTAAGGACCACAGACATCTAGAGGAAGCACAGTGTAGACCCCGCTGCTCATTCACATTAGAAGGAGCTGAGGTGGTTTGAGTATCTGATCAGGATGCCTCCCGGGCACTTCTCTTTGGAGCTTTTCTGGGCATATCCAACTGGTAGGATACTGCAGGGCAGACCCAGAACATGCTGGAGGGATTATGAATCTTATCTGATATGGAAACGCCTCAGGATCCTCCAGAAGCAGCTGTTGGGCAGAGGGATGTCTTTACTCTGACCCAGGCCAGCTTGATGGACAGATGCACTGTTTTCTTTCCGACTTCAGTGTTCAGGGGTGAGAAGAATAAAGCAAGCTAACAAAGAATCATTTTGAATATCTAATTTGCCACCAAGCTCAAGCTGGTTTAAAGGTCTAGCTGTACCACTTATTGTACTGTAATAGGGGAAAAACACTCAAGCTTGTTTGGATTGTGTTAAACCAATCACAGTTGTCCCGTGCAGAGCTAAACCCAGCATGCAGCACAGTGTGCCCCTGGCTAAATCAAATTAAGTGCAAGCTAGTTTTCATTCGTACCATTTGAGACCAGGTTAGCACTAGTGTAACATGACATTTTCATCCTAATACAAAAGAAGACAACCTGTTTTTTTTTTTTCAACCCAACGTCAGGCTTAGACCAACAATTGACATCGACTGAGTCAGATTGGCCTGGTACAGACAGATCCTCAATGACCAAAGCTCGATGAATTGATGGTTTCCTCTCAGGATTTTTCTTCACGAATGAATCAAAGAGCAAATGCAACAGTTGTGTCAAATTAGGTCCTGAACAAGAGCAACGCAAGCAAACTACAGGTCTGAAAACAGCTTAAATCACTGTTGATAATTGTCTTATTAATGAAGCTCTGTTTGTTCTAGTGGTTAATGTAAAGCACCAGCTTTGACTGCTCTGAAGATCTGCATGGCTTCTTTTTTACTTAAATAATGAAACAGTTGATTTAATTGTACATTCCAGAGCTCTCGGGTCTTAATCTTATTCTGTCATGCGTTTTACTGCTTATGAAGCGGTAGCGTCTCAAACTACTCTGTCAGTTGCACGTGTAAGAAACATACACTGCTTTATTTGATTTAATCATTCAATAAATCTTTCTTTTAATGGTAATTTTGTCCTTACCATTTGTCAAGATCCCACTGTAGCTACTTGTTAATGAATGGAGGCTCATTTTCGCTGCACGACTACAATCGACAATGCATGTGCTGGAATAAAGAGATGCTCTTCCATCACTGTGAAATCCTGTCAGTATGACTGAAGGCTCTATGAAATACGCATTGTGGCTCAAAGATCAATCCAGACTTATTGGGAAATAACACTGTATTAACGATGATGCATGGACTTTTTGACAGCCATCAGGCACATGTAAAAAATATGTTGACATGTCTCCGTCTTTCGCGGTCCTTAATTAATCATCATATTTCTAATTCCTACCAACCATTTGTACTTATGCTAAGTGATGTGAAATAATGGCTAATAACAAAAGGAATATTAAAAGAACCATATTTAGTGAGTGTTCAGTTAGTGTTGGTTGAAACAACTAGGCCAGCTTTGTCAATATCTAAAAATCTTTCCACCAGCACCTCTGAAGCTCAGTGAAACATTATGTCAAATACAAAAAAATGGGTAACTGAGTAACAACAAGACGTGCTGGTTGTTGGCTTTTTGAAGTCACTGCAGTTTGCCTGGACCTTACATTGATGACAGGACTCCAGTTTTTGTATGAAGTACACAAAAGAGATACATTACTCTAATCATTGAGACTCAGGCCAGACACATGGTTCATGCAAATGTGCAAATGCAAATTGGTCCTGGTCCAGATGGTACGGACACGTGTCCCCACTGAACATGTGCACTCTCATGCACCAGTTGAGGTAACAAACAGCAGTCCTCAAGGGGACGACATATCGCTAGTCAGAGCGTTTCTATGACCACAGCAGTAAACAAACACGTTGTGTGTGTTTGAATGTGTACCGCTGTGAAGAGAAAGGAAGAGAAAATAAATTAACGAGGAGAGAAAAGTTGACGAAATGTAATGAACATGCTGATGAAAGCTAGAGCTTAGTCAAACTTCGTCAGCTGTGGTTGTTTGGAAGAGAAATTAACCCAAACGTAAGGGGCCACCTTTCTCTTTCTGTTTATTGTTAATGTTCCTTTGAGACAGTTTTAATGTGACAATCCAGTTTTTATCAAATGTTTTTTTCGAAAAACAGAAGTATCAACTTGTTTTGGTCACTGTGTCTTACCTTGTCAAAACATCCCGCTGTGGGACTCGAATTACAACAAGGCAAATTTCATGAGAATAGTTTGACATTTTGGGAAACAGGTTTCATGCTATAGCGTTCTCAGGCTGTAACGCTCACACTGCAGCTAGCACTTATGAGTCATTTCAGGTATTCCTCTATAAAAGTAACAAGGCGTAAAGCCGATCTTGTGTAGCTTGAAGCATCTGCGTGCCATTTGCGTTTGCATACTTGCATGGACAATGCTTCTGCTCTTTGACGTGCAGGAAAGCAGACGTTCTCAACATTGGACTGGATTTGTCTTCATGCTGAGCAAAGCTAAGCTAAGGAGCTCCTCACTTCGTATTTAAAGCACATACCTATCTGAGATTTGGTATCGCTGCTCTCATCTAAATCTAAATCTCTCATCTCAAACAAACCTCTGTGTGCTGGGATGCCAATGTGAGTATTTGTAAATGCAAAGTGCGTAAATGTAAAAGTGCTCATTCACCATCTGAAATCATTTTTATGCTCCTTGTGTAAATAAACATACCAGCCATATTTTTTTCCTCTTTGATTTAAGTTATCATAAGCTCAAGTATTTCAGTATCAGTGACACTGAAACAGCTTCTCAGCAGCAGTCCTGGTAATAGATGACTTAGATGGAGCTGATATTGATTCGCTCGTTTTATCAACTCTAACAGATTACTGGCTGTGACCGTAACACCAAAAGGCACACTCAGACCTCACAGACATTTATCATCACACTCTACCTTGTCGTAGTATCGTATCTCGTAGTCAAGGATAATTCCGTTGGGCTGTTCGGGCGGTGGCCATGACAACGAGAAACTGCGGCTCGTTGAGCTCACTTGATGCATTATGGGAACTACTGAGGGAGCTGTTAAAAACACATACACACAAAAATATGCACAATCAATTAAGCAGTTAAAAGATTCTCCAGCATGCTTAAACACTATAAATATGGAAATATAGTGTGTAATGTAATGACATATTGCCAAGAATTATTTACACCCAAAGGAGGAAAATGTTTCCTCATCCAGGCTCATGAAAACAAATTACTGCACTTGTCACTGATGGGAAAACAAGAGTTATGCCTGTAATGCATTTTTACCCATAATTTTAGTAACTAGAAGCTGTTGGCTATAATATATTTCATAGTTTTTGCCTCTGGGATCTTTTTATGAGATGGTTTTCATCACATTTGTACTTAACTTGATAGCATACAGTGAAGGGAGGAGAAAATCAAGACATGGAGCTTGACGCTGCACCAGTAACAACTCTCAAATTGATCTAAGTTATATTGAGATAGATGATGTATGCATCTGACACAGCAGAGTCTCAAGAAACATCATGGGACTGCCATAATCCTCAGTAAATGCTGTGGTGATACCTCATGAGCCACATGCATCTTCTGTAGTCATAATTTGACAGCGTGAGCGAGCTGTCGCCTGAAAACCTCACAGTCTTTTTTAATATTGCCACAATTGACATTTTACAGGGTTCTCTATATGTCTAGTGAGTTTCAAATCCTAAGGGCCCATGAAGTACGCTAAAACCTATTGCATAATTTAACCCCCCCCCCACCTCGCGCAGTCAACCTGAAAATAAATCAGTTTTTGTTGAGTCCTAAAAGATTTCTGGATAAGAGAGTTTTTTTTCATCCGACAGCAGTAACAAATGCGCTCAGAAAGCAGCAGGGTGACAATGGATCATGTTTCGATTAGGAATGAGCCGGGGTTGGCGCAGATGAGGTAAATGATGTGTTTTCCATCAGAGCAGAGCAGCTTTTAAATCTAAATTTGGGTAACGGTGGAAATATCACTTGTGTCTGTCTCCATAAAGTATTGATGGAGCAGTAACTCAGCTCACTTTATAGTCTCTAAGAATTACACTGTCAGAGGCTGCGAGAGGGGGACAGAGAGAGGAGGGCAGGGACGGGGGATAAAGGCGAGAAGAAGAGAACTGAGGCAGCGGCGGGGGGAAAAGAGGAAAACAGGATGAAAGCTGTGGATGTGCAGGAAAGACAGTGAAGGGGGGAGAGAAAAGGAGACAGAGGGAGAGAGATGACAAGCTTATAACATGTTTTATGAATTAAAAGGCTGTAGCTCAATTTCCTTTATCCCCCTAGCCAGCATAATCCACTGTGCCCCGGGGTATGCTTACACACATACACACAGGCGCTTGCACATGCACACACACACACAGGCACACAGGCTTTGCACTCCCCACTCACCGGCCTGATTGGTTGTAATGTTGATTGACAGTTGCTGGGCGGGATAAGGGCTCTTGTTGGAGACTCCGTTGACGGCCTGTAGAGCACAAAGTGAAATGGTCAGCTATTCTACTTCACAGACATTCGCTACTGCTGCTAGGCCTGCACGCTTCCTGCTCTCGCACGGCACATGCAGTTTAAAGGCAGCAGGTTAAACCCTCAAAATTCGCAATAAATCTTAAAATAATGGATACTTGACTTCAGGGAAAAAAATTAAAAAGGCAGCTTCTCAACTCTAGCCAACTGAAATGTCGCTAGCTAGCTGACTACACTAAAATAAGGTCTACGAGTAGGTATAAAACATTTGGCTTGACTTTTGAGTGTTCCCAGCCAACACATTCATGAGGAGAACCCTGCAAATGGATCTTAAATATGCACTCAAAGGCTAAATACCATATTGTGCTAAAAGCCCTGCTGGAAAAAAACAGTATAGATCAGCACCAAAACACAACAGACCAGCAAATGTTGTGTTTTGGTTCTGGTTTTGGTGCTGGTCTAGGCCTATGCTGTTTTTACCAGCAGGGAGGATGAGGCTAAAGCTAGGCTACATGTCCAACGCAGCTTCACCAAATATATGGAAATAAAGCATCAGCATTCTTGTATCTCAGTAAAGAGCTACATAGTTAGTTCTGTGACATTAAGTATTATTAGGACAATTATAAATTCAAGTTACTAATGTAAGAGTTTAGCTGCTTAGCTTACGCACTTAAACAACAAAGACAGAGGTTGGATTTTATTGTTTCAACACTATGTTAAAAGGTGAAATGAGTAAGAATATTTGGGTTATAACATTGAAATATGAACTAGAATTATCAACAGAATGTGAAGAAATAGGCCTAAGTGTTTTGTGTTATGTCAATGATGTCTTTGTATTGTGTTGCAGAGATACGTAGCCCGTAATATAGTTAACTAGATATGCTGAGTACTACATTTGACAGTAAAGCTTAAAAATACAGTGGTTAATCAATTTCTTACACTTTTGCTCTTGTATTTGTAGATTTGGAAAGGGTAAATAAATACAACACCCTCATAAAAATTCATAAAAGGAGTTATCCCTCTTACTACAGTCACTTTGCTTTGGCATGATAAGAAATCCAAAGCTGAACAGACCTGCCGTGCAGAGTACCGGTTGCTGAGCTGTGATAGTAAAATCACTGTTCAGGGGAGGGAATGAACAAAGAGTCAATTATCAGCTACACTAAGATGGTTTTCATTTCAGTGTCGAAGCACTGCTGCCAGTGCCAATGTGTTCTTGAAACTGCAAGGTCTCACCGTCTTTCTCATCTCGCCAACACAAAGACACGAGCGGGCTCCCGGTGCATTTTACAGACCACCTAATTAGCTGTCACATATTGTTTGTCATGGCCTCAGTTAATCATTCTGACGGTTGAAATAGCATCTTTAGTCATAACAAATCATTTAACAAAGGCGTGGTAATTAGTGAGGCTAGTTTCACGGCTTACTTCAAGCTCTAATTTTATATTGTTATGTTTGTTTCATTATCATTTCACTTTCTGTTTTGTGTTTTTCCTTTCCTTGAGGATTAAAAATACAGACATTTGAAAACGTTTTTCTACATTTCACCAGTGACTATCTAATAGACACAGATAATTCTACTATCAAAAAGAAACTTTGTTAGATCTTTAAAATGAAAGCTAAGTGCAATTAACTAATTGCACCCCACTGGAGTTTAGAACTGGGTTCTTAGCAGGGGGCTTTTAATTTGAAAGTAGCGACCGTTCGTAGCTTTCCGGCTACACAGCTAACCCTAACCCAAACTCCCCGGCCTGCACAACAGTGCACGTCATCGACCTCCGCCCATCTCACGCAGGCCGGCACGTTTATGCCTCATTTTTAGATAACAATGGAGGCGGAATGAAGTGTACCCTCCGAGGTGGCATATTGGCGGCCCAAAACAGGCCGCCAATATGCCGCCTTCTGTCTAAAACCGCGGACCGGGCCGGCAAAAGGGTGGCCAATTGGCGGCTTATTCCCCAGTGTAAAAACGACTTTTGATGCCACCATTTATTTTGTCTGTGCTTTCATTTGGATAATTTCCTTCAGGAAATAATTAGACAAATTATGGATACTTCAATGGATATTCAGCTCTGTTTGTGAAGATAGCTGCCTTCAGTAAACACATGGAATTACAATCAATACTTTCACAATCAACACTTTATAACCACGTCAATGTTTTAGTAATTAATTCATACATCATTATTGATCCGTCCATCCGTCCCACAACAGACTACTTCCAAAATAGATTGACTCAAATGCCCATGCCAAACTATTGAGTAGATCTGGGGAAGAATAATGTATTATGTTGTATTTCTGCAAAAATACTATTGGTTATTAATAGGTCAACTTGACTTTAAGCCTACAGGAGAGTTTTGGCCACATTTATAAATGAAGACTAGATGAGCCTTCTCAATCCAGGACTGCATGAGGGAAAAGAAGTAACATGCTTCCTTCACTGTAACATTACAATGCAGGTCACCTTGATTTAAGGCACGCGGCCTCGATGGTAAAGGAAGCCGATGGCATAAGATTGAAGGTTCACCTTCGTTCTAGGCATCACGGTGGCCTTGTGGTGTGGAGAACATGATATAACAGCAAATTGTGCATAAAAGCCCCTATGTCAGGAAGAATCTATGTAGCCTCAGTATCCTTGAACATCACAGTGAATCTGACAGCTATTTGCATATTGAAACAGGACTCGACAGCACATTCAGCACCAAGGTTGTCTTAAGTGTATGTTTAGTATAGTTTTTATGGTTTCACTTTAAAGGGGCAGTGCAGCCAAAGAAAATCACAGACAGATATTTTTTCTCTGCTATCTGCTAGTGCTATTCATCAATCTGGATTGCTCAAGTGCGAGGGCTGAAAAGGTGTCTGCCGTCTCAGTGTGATGGAACTGGGTGGCAGTCAGCATGCGGTGCTCAAAGCGCCAGCCGTATCACTGCACAGAAGGAAGCATGCATCCGCTCAACGAGACGCTTGTGGCATGTAAACATCGATGGTGTCCTCCTCAGCTGAGCTTTAACATTAGCTAGCTTTGTTAACTTCATCAGCTAGCCTCTAATATGTGAAAATAGAAAATAATTCCTACATGAAACTGCTCACAACACGGTCTGTGGATTATCTTTAGGAACTGGGTCACGATTTTTTTTATGTATGTTTCGTGCTTTACACATAACAAGCTGAGTGCCATCTAGTTCCATCATATTTACTGATATCTCCAAAATATTGCAACTCACACTAAAACAATTAAGGTGGATAAATAGCACCTGTGGTTAAGGGTTGAACGTTCCCTTTAAAGTTAAACTACTTTGAACTTCTACAAAGTTGGAGAATTGTGTTGAAGACAAAATGACTTTCTTCAACATTGCGTCACTAGTGGTGTGATGAATTAAAAGAATTCTCCGATCAATATCGGATCAAAATCGCGGCTTAAAGCCTTGAAAGGTTGCTCTGTAAAGTTGTTTTACTTGCTTTCTTCATAGAGCTGCAAATATTCTGGATTCACAGCAGTTACAATGAATTCCATTGACATCCAGCATAATGGAACAGTCACTTTGCCAATACTGAGCTATGAAGAGGCAACAGAGTTATAAAGAATGTTGTGTGTATTCATGTTTCTCTATAGATCAACAGAGCAAAGTGAATCACGCTACAGAAAGGCTTTCAGAAGTTTCTTAAAGGTCTTTCGTTATGATGCGGTGTTTCTGGGTAGCTGTGTCCATCATACCTGATATGAAATCCAACTAAACTACTGCCATTGTACCATCGTCCTTGAAAAAGGCAGGTTGACTTTGCATAGAAACCTTTTCAAGCTTGATGGCAGTTAAGTGTATTTGAATCAGATTTACTCCTTTAACAACGCTGAACAAAAAAAGCCACTTCTCTCTGCTCACTGGACTGACCTGTATTTCAAAGGTGTACGATGTGTGAGCTCGCAGCTTGCTGATCTCCACCCTCGTTTCCTTCAACCCTCTCTTTCCTGGAACGAATGCCACGCTGTCGTCACACGGCTGACACGCTCTGCGCTCGCTGCTGTGGCACCGGCGGCATAAGACATTGTATGACAGGTCGTCACGGTGCCCGGTCTCACGCGGCGAATTCCACTCCAGCAGCAGCGTCGTCTGGTTGACGACTGAGACCACATTGCGAGGAGCTGAAGGGACACCTAGAGAAATACGATTGGAGGTGAAAGGATTCAAAGTGAGAAATAAACGTTTCCAGTGTCTGTTTGCTCACAACAACACAGTAACTGTCCGCACAAATGTGCTGCAGATATCCATCAGGTAAATCCAGAGTCTGTCATGCTAATGACACTCCTCCACACCTGGATGCAATCAGACTTCATTATGGGAAACTCATTTGTTTTTTTTTTTATTAAGCAGTTCCTACTAATGGCTTACATATGGATAAATGATTTTCAGGATGTCGCTTACTTTATAGCTAAGCAAGCTGTTGGGTAAGCAGAGCAGCACTGAGTGTTGGCAATAAGCTATGTTTAGAAAAAGGTTTCACTTGATATAACATTACAGCAACTAGCAGGCAAAGAAGTCTCACATTGTCATTAATGTTAATGTATGATGGGAGTGTGCCATATCAAATGTATTGATTCATTTGTTTGCACAGAAGCTGGAGAATCACTTCATATCGTCTTGTTACCCAATCTTTTCTATGAGCAAGTCTGATCCTGAACAGTACAGTACAGTCTGTGTCCCATGGCTAAGACTAGGTATAGAAACAAATATTTAAAATGGGGCTGCTAAAGGAGAAAATTAACATAAAGTTAATAAATTAAACAAATATAAGGAAATATTTATCTAATGGCTTACAAACAAAAGCAAAAACCATTTATCAACTGTTGAGTCACAGCTGGCTTACCTAAATGGTTTGCTGATTTTCTTCATTTTCTATGACAGGAAACTATTCTTTTTTTTTTAGACAAAATGAGCATTTTAATGTGAACTTTTTTCCCATAGTTTTTGTGTAATCCTGCTGACAAACCTTCCAACAAACATACAAACAAACAGACACGGATGAGAACAAAACCTCTTTGGCAAACGTAAAAATCATTAGCTGCACTATTTTTCAGACACAATATAAGATGAATTCAACAGAGCTGAATCCTTCTTACAGGATGAACAGAAAAGAACATCCTGTCTCATATTATCTGGAGTATTTTAGGAACTTTTTATTCATCTTATTTGCACAGATTATGTTCTACAGTATGGTATGGACACATATCTCAGAGTGAGTACTCTTTTGTGAAAAAACACTTTTCTGCACTGGCCAGCCAATATGAGGATGATTACTTCCCTTTTACTTTACTGACAACAACCTGTCAAACATGGACATTTGTGTTTGCCATTTCGAGGCTGCCTATGTGCAAAGTTGCCAATTGTAGTTGCCAGCCAGTATTTCTGGTGCAGATGTAGAGAGTCTGAGCTTCAGCCAACCCTGTGTGTAACGGACAGAAGGTGACCTGACAGCTCACCAGCAGCCAGAGAATCTCTTTTGTCTGTCGCTCTTCAGTCAGTCAGTCAGTCAGTCAGCCAGTCAGCCAGTTTCTCTCTTGCCAGTTCCCTCTCTTTTCTGTCAGCTCATCTCTTTGATCGGAGGGGAAACGCTGGTATTCTAGGGTGTTATATTGAGTCTTAAACACACACCCAGAGTTTTTCACAAGGTTAAACCGAGCGGGTTCACTTCTCCTTGACTGTTTGCACACATCACAAGGCCCGCGCCACGCACCGACACACTGGCACGACATGTTGGAACAAGAGCAGTTGAAATGAAATGGATGTTCAACCTTGGCATATGCTAAATCACAGAGTCACAAGAAACCTTTGAGACGGCCCTGTGGAATATGTGTATGTGTGTATTTGTCAAAGAGACACTCGGAGACACCCACGCCGCAGAATCAAAGTGCTAACAATCAGTAGGGGGTTGAAAATCTAAGTCGCACCATCTTATAAACATTCCTGCTGAGAGAGCGGACCCGTCAGAAACTGTGCATTCATAATTATACACACAGGCACATGCAGAGCGTTGACACAGATATTCCCTCAATCTCACTTTTGAACTGAATAGCACAAATTCGGATTTTTTTCCGCTGTCAAAAAAAACGCAGAGTTCACAGAAAAGACGCGTTCAGCGGCAAAAATATAAAAAACAAAAAAAATAAATTTTAAATCAACCATTTTGCTGCAATAACAGAAACCGTTTCAGCACTTCAGAGACTGAACTGCACTGCAGTCTGAAACCACTCTGAACTGCTACAATGTATTGTAAGCGGCTTATGCAGTAAAATCTGACCCGTACACAAAAATACACTCCCAAAGAAACCCACACACACACACACAGTACACACACACACACACCCTCCTCCGTACCTATGCAGCCCATGAGGCATGCTGAGAGAATGATTTTCTGTCAGCCGACTATCCACACACTGCACGCTCACTCTTCCATTTCACCGATCTGATTCTATATGTGATTGAGTTTATACCAAATAAGAATACACTGAAGCTCCCTCCCATATCAAAGTTCCATCCCGTGGTTTTCAGAGATTCACTCCTCTTTTTCATTGCTGATGTGTTGTGAACAAAACTCCATTTGTTTTTGCCCTTGAATTGAAAGTACCAAGGTAATGCACAAAGCTGTGTAGGCTGAGTGGGTTGACACCTGACACCTTTTCACTGGGGAAGTTGCTTTTTCTTCTGTCAGCATCAATTTGAGAGTTTGCTGCTGCGTTTTGAGGTGAGGCATTTCATGTGCTCTCTCTCTTGTCAGAAGAAGTTAACCCCACAAACTGTTCCGCAACAAATGTGACAAAATCAAGTTTTCCCTCAGCAGTGATTCAGTTTGATTGTGATACAAGTGAAGGAAAAAATTATAATTTTTGCGAGTTTATAGTGTAAAACTTAAATGAGCTTCAATCCTGAATTACGTCTATGGCCGAGACACTTTTATGTTGCCTCTATGGATGTTTTAATAAATCACTATGTCACTCTTTTACAGCAACATTGATGGTGCGTTTCAGACTACTTTCACACCTCAACTGTTGCTTAATTCAATTTGACCATTTGGTTTGGTTTATGCAGACAGGGTGAGAGAACAATGTGTGAAATCAAAGCAGATCAACTACAGGATTGTGGGGCAGTAGATTAGTAATTCTGGCATAAAATCAAAAGATAAACTACTTTTAAAGCTAGTACCAGTCGTGGAATGTAACACAGAGCGTTCACTCAAGATTGTTATACCCTTCCTGTTCAGTGAAAAACCTGTATCCTCATATGTGTTGATTTGTGTTGAATGACGTCATCATGGTGACGACACTCCCTAATGGCAGCGCCACACCACAAAATCAGCTCAGGCATGGCCAGAGGAAAGTGACAAAGAGCTCAAGGTGTTCCCTTGAAAATTACCCAGATCCAAATCCAAATCCAATCAAGTATCCATGGTACGTGCCAGAACCCGTCTGTTGAATGGAGGCCCCGCCCCTACCCTGCAGGACACTGCCAACGCCCTGGGGCCAGACACCACAGGACATCCCCAGAGGTCCTGTGGTGTCTAAGCCTCCATGGGTCAGAGCCAAGTCCAAATCCACAGTGGAGCCTCCATCCTATTAGTCCTTTCACAGTTGAGGCTGATCTATGTGTTTTTCTGGCAGAATGTTGCAAATTCATTCATGAATTTATAACAGAAAAATAAAGACACACCCATGAATGAAACTAACATTTTTTAGCCCAAAAAACATGGTGCTGTATCCAGGTCACCAGTATGTGCACACACATACACACACACACACACACACACACACACACACACACACACACACACAGAGAGGGAGAGAGTATTTGAGACTTGCTGCAGAAACAGTCCAAATGATTCATGTCTCAACCTACTTACACCATCTCTCTGTGGAACTGAGAGGCAGCGTTTTTCAAACTCTGCGCCTCGTCTTGCATAGCAATATAGCCTCTTCAACACACTAAACACATATTCACTCCAATGGAAAGCCTGAGGAATGTGGCAGTGTTATTACTTACTGCTCCCCAAATCCCCAAACAAGGACGGGAACATTGCGGCACACTCGCTCTGAATGAGGTGAATAACATTAGGGGCTGGAATGATAAATCAAAGCAGATATTGGCCTTTAATCTCAATGATGAGATATTGGATGTCAACCACTGATATGCTGTAATATGTCAGCGAATGGTAACTTCAGTCCAAAAATCCATCTTGGATTATGCCACAGTCGCCCTGTGGCACGATCACATTCGGCTACGCTACTTAAAGGTTTATGCAGTATGTATTTCTGTGTTTTGTATTTGTCTGACAGAAAGAGACTGACTCACTCGTGCACACGTCCTCCGGTTTGTCCATGTCTCCGCGGTAGTAGCCGTTCCGACAACCACACAGGGTGGCGGCCTCGATGGTGGAGCGACTGTTGAGTGGACACTGTTGACATAATCCTGCCCCCTGGAGTGACTTGAAGGTGCCCTGAGGGCAAGCTGAAGAGAAAAAGAGAGAAGGGGGGACATATAAAAACAATGCACAACTCTGCCTCCCGAACATGAACAAACACCGCAAATAAGAGTTGTTTGTGCGCCTGTTGTTTGCCTTTATTGAAACACATTTGGTAAACTTTGTTTTAGAAAGACGCTGCATCGATGGAGTTATTATGGGTGGTATGCGGTTGACAAAGCACAGAGGGGGATTTTCTAGGGATAGCAGTGCATTATCCCGCTCAGGCACGATGCAGAAAAACATTTTTTTGTATGTTCACAAACTCAGACTGATTATCTGTGGGGTAGATGTTACTTCATTTCCCTGGTTCCCTCATCTGGGTCAGAGATGTTTCTGTCCATAAATATTAATCATCCTTTATGACATGAAACACATATATGAATTCTTAAAGAAGACACTCCCTTTTATCCAACTTGTATTCATCCAGGGATTGCTTGTGCTGAACATACAGTACATGCTTGTTATTCAGCTTAACTGTGGTTTAATAACTTGCACCGACACGCCTCGTGATGGGAGTCAGTGTGTACTAGATGCTTCTGTGGCACTTAAACAAGTTTTGAGTTGCTTCTCTGGTGATGGAGCACTCCTGTCTCTCATCACTCCCATCTCACCAGGCCTTATGAAGGCTCTCCTTCTCATTTAATTAAATGCCAGTGCCATAGCAGGTCTTGGATGAGTCCCTCTGCAGCCTTAAATATAAGAAAGTACAGCACGATGTGCATTTAATACCCATCTGTTACAAAACAACCTCACAAACCTCCCAGACGTCAAACAGGTCAGTTATAACTTTGTGTAGTAGCATATTTTCCCAGTTCATCCCAGGGGGGAATCAAGGAAAGCTTCATGCAATTCCACAAAAAAACAACAGTACTGCACTCCCTCTCCATTCACACTAACCCACACTCTATATTCCCAAAGACTTATGTATCCTTGTCCCTTTTTCCTGAAAGCAGTGTTGCATTTTTAATTTTTACCATGCATTTTTAATAGCAATAAAGCTTGACTTGACCTTTGCCTGAACATAATGTCACACAACAGAATCACAGCCTTAGTTAAAATGCACATCAGTAGACATTTCACCAGCTCTTTGAACAAAATAAGGGCATAATGTGAGACACTGTTCTGCAATTCAGTTAAAACTAAATCTCTGTCCCTGTTTTAACACACACAAAGGCCAGCCTAAGTCACTGTGCAGCGTTTCCCCCACCACTGCATTGGGCTATAGTTTTAATTTTTTAACCTAATTGTGTACATTCGTTTCATGTCGGCTCATTTTGAGACTGCTTATCGTCTGTCATTTACAGTTCTGCTAGTTTCTCTCTTCCCCTCTGCTTTCTTTGTTTTACCAAGGATGAGGACTCTCGCACACACACAGAGCAGAGTAGAGGAGATCAGGTGAGGTAAAGTTAATGCGAATCAAGCTAGAGACAGCTGTCAGCGCAATATGAGCCTGAGAGTGATTTATGCAGTGGCAAACAGTTTTACAAACTGAAGCAATTTTAAAGATTTGAGCTGCACTGTGACTTTTACTTCCAAGTGTTGTCTCATTTAAACGTTTTATATTTTAGCCTACGTCCCAATTTCTTAACTTGTTTTAATGTTTTGTTTCTTGATGTCTTCTTACTTGTTTTTAAATGTATTTTAAATTACATTTTGAATTTCTTTTAATGTTATTTGAATGCCCCTTTAAAGCACTTTGAGTTGCCTTGTGCCTGAATTGTACTATACAAATAAAGTTGCCTTGCATTATCCATGTAAACCAAAGATGGACCAGCCTCTTTAATCCTGTATCTTTGTTTCTTTCCATATTTAATTAAGAAAAAAATATAAGTTTTTTATTAGTTCATGGACATGATACCAAAAAGTTTGTTTTTTGGACTTTCGATTTTATGTTCAGTCCAAAAAAAGGTAATGAAAAAAACGGCCCTGGGCGAAACTTGGTTTTGATATTTAATTTGTCGGATTTGTGTGAGCTGGAAATTCATTTATAATGGCTGCATTGCTGTCATTGGTGATGCAGGGACTGGGGTGTTATTATGGATGGTTCAGTGGTTCAGTGAATATGGAGAGAACAAATGATACTCGGACATCTACTACGAACATCTGAAATTCAGGCCAAAATACTTTTATGCCTTTTTTAAACACACCCAACCTGAATCTGTTGAGGGAGGGTAGAATGCTAGAAGCTACATAACTCTGTTCCATAATACTGTAATTGCTAGGGTTAGCACCCCTACCACACACAAACATGCATGATGAGGCCCATCCGCCCCCCTCAGCAATCAACCTCGGGTTGACTGGAAATGGGTTGTTTAATTATTTAACCTCTTACTCAGAGGGTCTCATGAGACGTTTTCAAGTAAAATCCATGCCAAAATGGTAGCGATAATTTTGCAGCTAATAAACAGTACCAAGAAGAAAAAGCTTTCAGAGCAGCTGCAATCAATTTCTAGCTTGAAAATCTCAAGAAGAGAACGACTCTTATACTCAACTATTCATCTAATCAGGTACAGGAAGAGTTTATATTATCATATTTTAAGATAGAATGCTTGGCCCTTATTTTTGAGTTGGTAGAAGTGCCTTCTTCAATGAATCTTGAGCGTAGCTCAGGTTAGCAGTTAAACATTTCCAAGTTTGTCAGGAGTTAACTACTACTAAACTACTACAACTGACTGTGTGACTGACAGGAAGTACTTTTTGTTGGGGCAAACACATTCTGAATTATGACTATGAAACAGAGTGGTGTGAAATGAGAAACTAGACTGAAACCAAGGCTCTGCCATGAGGTTTTCTAATGTTCATTTTTCACAGTTTTGATTTATCTTTAGCACTTTGATTTTCCTCCTCCGCTGTAATGAACGCTCACTTTATCACCGGGATTTCTTTAGATGCCAAAGGACCGAAATGCAAATGTTCCACAGACTTATGGCGATAGACAGAGAGGAGTCCAGACAAACTGGACTCCAAATGATAACGTGACTTGAGTGAAACAAGTGAATGAGACAAAATGCCGGCAAGCTAAGAGCCTGAGAGAGCCTCACTCAATCAAACGTTAAAGGGTTTGCAGGTCAGGCGGAGAGAAAAAGAAAGAACAAACAACAAAACAAATGAAGAAATACTTTGAAAGACACAAGAGCAAAGAGAAATACATGGAGGAAGAGAGAATGGGAGGTGAAACACAACGAAACTACTGTTTTTATTCGCCCCTCTCAGTATTTGTGCAGTTCTGTTCCATTGTGTTGTTATTTCTTGTTTTGCTGATGCTTTCTTTCTAACTTGATTTACAATGGAGGATGCAGTTCTTTGCCCCGTCTTTTACTGCATATTAGATTTTGCATGAGCTAGCCGAACAGAGCTGGCGGAAACAGATCTCAGATATGAAGCTGGCTTTATATCACATTAAACAAAGACTATTTTATATATTGCTCATTGTGTTTTACCACTAAGACATGATGCAACACCAGTGAACTGCATGCTACTTAGGCGTAAGTGTCCTCTCCTTGCCGTGTGTTGTGGAGGAGGTTGTGGATCTGGGTTTTTTAAATGAGATGAATACTTATTTCAGTCTCTAGAGGGGCTGTTTGGATTTGTTTTGCTAGTGGTGCTGAAGGAGTTCCTCTAAAGGGTGGTGAACTAAAGAGTAAATGTCTGTGTGTTGCAAAGGCAAGTCAGTTGATATGCAAACATGTTTGGGATCCACTGAATATCTGTATTTTTTTCCTGACATCAGTAACATTATGATTAGAGCTGAAACAAATAATAGATGGTAGAATTAATTTGCAGACCAAGAGAAAATGTATTGAAGACTGCAAATGAACTGATTATCAATTCATTTCCAGGTTTAAATAAAGCTGTGCGGTTAAGACACCGACCATGAGATACACTGTGAAAAAGAAGTGGACGTAGAGACTGTGAAACACCCACTGGTTGGTGGGCTACCATTTTCATGCAAGTTTGGCCATAATCATCAGATCAGGAGACAGAAATGATCATATCTGTGTGAGATGGTGGAGCTGGAGAGCTGGGGAGTCGAGAATAATGCTAGGTAGTTAGCTAGGTGCATCTGTAATCCCATACTTAAAGGTGAAATGAATTGGGATGCTAATTTTGGCAAGCAAAATACTGGCAGAATGTACCGGTACTTGCCAGAAAGCTAAACAACAGTGTATCTTTTCATTCAACTGAATGCCGAACAATACATTTTTAGGCAACCAAAACTTTAAAATTGTTATTTTTACTTTCATTTTTACCTACTGAATGCATATGGACAGCACTTTGGTCTGTTATAAATGTGCTTTTATAAATAAATTGTACTTACTTTTACTAAATGAAATTTCAACTACTGAAAATGCGAGAGGGTCAAAGTCTAAGATGAGAACATTCCCAAAAACATGTTACAGGCTATTTAGATGGACACAGTCCAATGGATACACATTGCTATGCCTCTAGAAAACTGTTTGCTGAAGCAATAAATCAAGTGAGAGGTAGGGTAATTTTCTCATAAGCTTTTATACAGTCCAGCTTCTTTCTTCAAACCAGTAGAATGCAGAATGCAGGTTTAAGGAACTTCTGCGATGGCTTTACTTTTCAGACCAAGAAGGAAGATTCACTTTTTTAGTAAAGTCTTCTAATGCAACATCCCTGATTGGACGGCACAAGTCAAAAACTTAACGCAATAACACAGGCAATGCTGACTTGCTTGAAGTCTTTTGTGCATTAAACCTGTAGCAAAGTAAACAAACTACCTGAAATGCAACAGCAATTTTGCCTCCTCTCATATTCTGCAGCTACAGTTGTACCAGTGTTTCTCCTTGTTCTCCATTTGTCACCTTCTCCCTGCATTTTTCTCCCTCTGTCACTTTCTTAATATTCAGATGTCTGCGTTTCTTTGAAGTCGTCTCTTCAGGACTATCGGTTGATCGGGCCTCTTTGTGTGTGTGTGTGTGTGTGTGTGTGTGTGTGTGCATGGCTTGAATAGGCAGATAGACATCTGGCTTGTCAAGGTCATTTATTCAACAACCTTGCTCATACACATGGGGCGTGTCACCATGGCAACAAGTCTCGCTCCCTTTCTCTGTATAGTCATCTCGCTCTCTCTTTATCTTTCTGTGTCCAACTGTCTAAGGACTGTGTACCACTAACACTACGTATGCATGTGTATGTAGTTTTGCAGTACTTTTGCATGGACTGTTGTGTGTAATCTTATGAATACATGCAACTGTCATCACCTGCCTCCAAAATCATTTAAAGTAAGTTTATTAATGAAAGATAGTTGGAGTTTAAATAGAACCCTATGATTATTAGTGTTGCTGGACTTTTGTTATAAAAATGTAACGTTTAAGATACTGAACATCACTTAAAAGAACTTGTAAGGGATAGGATGGATGAAGATGAAACTGTCTTTGAGGATGAACTGATGCAGATGGAACAAATGTAAGAACAGATGAGACTAAAAAGAGAAAGAACACGCAAAAGAAATGGTGAGACAGAGGGGTATGCACAGAATGCTACAGAGAAAGAAAGACAGAGAGTTAAAAATGAAGAAAAAGATTATCCCTCTGTTTCCCTCTGTGCCTTTAGCCAGCTGTGTGGAGTCAAACAGCGGCCGTGTGGATGACGATTGTAAAAAGTTGGCATACAGGCTCACTGATCAATTATTAAATACTCGCATGAGTGTGTGTGTGTGTGTGTGTACGTGTGTGTGTGTAAAAGCCTGCAGGTTTTAAAAACTCTTAGAGCTTCGCTGGGGTCCACAGCAGGGGTAGTTTATGTTTGTGTGTTTGTGTGTATTCAGCGGTAGTGCGTATATTTGCAGTGTGGTGAATTTGAAGTAAGGGTCTATTTGAATATTTGTTTAATTTACATACACATACACGCACGCACACACACACACACATACACACAGACACACACAAGCATGCACACACACACACACACACAGACAATACTTTGATGTTGATCCAGTTTTGCCAGATAGTTTGCACAATATGGTGGTTTGGTAGAAAATAAACACAATCTCTATGGCCTGACACACTCGCACATGCATGCGCGCACACGCACACACACACACACACACACACACACACACACACACACACACACACACACATACATAAAGACAACCATCTGTTCTAATAGTGAGTCCAGTCCCATGCCAAGTTGTTATCAGGTGATTGGCAGAGGAGCTCACCACAAAGACGTCAGCTCGGTGGAGACAGACGGGACATGCTCTGCCCTATGACACCTTATATCAATGTCTAAGCGCGAAAGCTTTGAATAAAACCCACAAGGCAGGTGCGTGTGTAGTCACGGCGTCACAGAAACTCTCAGGTCGAGTTGAACGAATCTCCCTTTGGTCTGCATCCATGCAGACGTTCTGGTAGGGCTGGGCAATTTAAATGACAGGAACAGAACATTGTCTGGAGAAGAAACTTAACTTTAATTTTTGACAACCCACTTCCCAAATAGGCACAATAAGGTTGGTTTAGTTAACTAAAAACACCACATGCGTGTGTTTTGTTGTCAGCATAAATATTGTTTTGTTTTTTTAAATGATTCATTTGTCTTATTTTTTTTTTGCTAGAAACATCTGGCTGGCCAAATAATTGAACCCTATGAGGGGCCAACTTTGGCTTGCCAGCCACCCTGGTTATGACAAATATTACCTTAAGTCTGTACTGAAACAGAATGGTGGTGTATATGGTTTAGAAAGAGTAAAGCCTGTGCAATGAAAGACAGGAAATACCACTAAGTAATCACCTGATGTTTCTCCATCTAATAATTCATACTGAGTGCAAGCGCAGTCTCACCAGTGATTAGACCCATCCCCAGGAGCGAGCAGCAAGGCTCTCAGAAAAACACCTTGAAACATTAGTTTGTATCTCCCTCCCTGCAATAATACATCACACCTGCTGGCAGAAGACAATTGAAATGTAGGGATTTTTACTGATGAGAGCTACGAGCTCCCTAGTTAGAAACATTTCACACTGTGTCACTTATAACGATTTAAATGTTTTAATAGATCTCTTTGCAGCTCAAACAATTCGGGGAAATTCAAGCTGAAAGAAACTCTAAGTTACTAAGTGACTTAATTTTTGTTGTCACAAACATTTATATCAGTGAAAAGTATGAAAAATACTGTGCTAAAATGTTTGCACAGATCTAGCTCTTTTGTTTGTCAGGGGTAACAATTACATGCTTAATACATTCTAGAAATCCAAAGCAAAGGACCGGTGATAAAATAATTCCAAATTCCACCTTAATTATTTCTGCAGTGGCAATCAAGATTGCTGTATTCATTGTAGGACTTATTTAACGTCTCCTGAGTCATGCCTTGCTTACCTTCTACCCACTCAAGTTGTAGAAGGAAAAAGTATTTTTCTGTGCAGGAGAGACACTGACACCATAGCCTGAGCTGATTTCAATCAGCGCATTAATGTTATTCACAGGAGACAGACAGAATACTATTCATCAGTCCCTTCTTTGCTCTCTATCTCTTTTATCTGTCACAGTTTTTACCTTTCTGTCCTTGGATTGTCCTTTTTTAACTTCTACTTTTTTCTCTCTTTTTTTTACTCCTTGCCAATCCATCTCTCCAGAGGGCACTTCCTTCCTTCCTGCCTGCCTTCCTTCCTTCCTTCCTTCCTTCCTTCCTTCCTTCCTCATACTGTACCTTCCCTCTCTACCTCCTTCCTCTCAGATACCCCTCTATCTCCCTGAGACACTCTCTGTCAGTTCATGACTAATTTTCAGTCGACTAATCTGGCTGGAACACGCTAAACTAATTAACATGAGATGAAGCGGCCTAACTTATCATCGCACCATATGTACATACATCACACACACATGCTCACATGCCCCCCACCCTCCACACACGCTCATATACACACACGTAACGTGGACGAGACTCTCCGGGGAGAATGAGGAGTAATGGGTACTACTTCGGAGAGGAAATGGGGAAGGAGGGCAGATATAAAAAGGAAGTGAAAGAGGTAGATATATGGAACATTGGGCGAAGAGGAGCTATTTCTGTGTCACGTTCACCCAAGTCTGCTTCTGCTAATATTAACATATGGGACATCGTAGGCTGTACCCCTGGGCAAAAATACACCAGAAAATGTATACTGTACATGCGTGTGATTTTTCAGCTAGGCTGCCATATAAAACACACTCTGCTCTCTTGCACAGGATAAAACATTTGCATTTTTCTACAGAACTGACTCAGCATACACAAGTCCAGCTATGCCGTTGTTCTGCAGACGAAGCAAGGACTTAAATGTGGCACATGTGTCCAGGTTTGTACCATTTTGTCTTAGTTCTAACATGCATGTGATTTGGTATCCTTTTTTTCCTGCTGCAGTAGAATGTTTGCTATGGTTTATTATTAAAATCCTGTTTGCTGGATATTGATTTTGCTGTCATCCTGTCTTTTCAGCTTTTGCCACAAAACAATGTGAGATCTGTGTGCATTCAACAGTGTTTGCTGTATCAAGGTTATCTGAACAGGTTTAAAATAAGATAATTAATTTAGTCTATATGATATCATCTCTGATATGCTGTGATGCAGTGAAGTACTTGTAGCGCATTTTTTACGAGTACGGTTTGAATCAGCAGAGGCTCATTAATGCAAAGATTTACCTCGACACACGTTGCCATTGTCTGGTTCATAACCCGCCTTGCAGCTGCAGCTGCCGATGGGTACCATCCACTCTCCGTCTCCGTTACAGTAGAGCTTTATGGGCACATCTACCTCCTCAGCATTGGGGATACAACTTCCCCTAGCAATGACTAATGAGGTGGACTCTGCTCCAGTCAGGGTCTGCACAGAATCAGAAACAGAAAGATTGGCATGTTGGACAACAGCTGCATCAAAGTCTGATGAAAAGACAACCACACTGATGAGTTAGTTGTGGTCCCTACCTCTGGGAAAAAAGCGAAGTTCTGCACTATGCTGGGACATTTCTTGTAGAACACTCTGACAGCCAGAAGGGACATGCAAGCGCCCAGATCCTGGAAGGCCAAGTGGAACCCTCGGCCTTTCGACAGCGGTCCAAAACTCCGAACTTCTGTGTTCACCTTCATTAGCCGCCCCCCAAAATCAACCTGGGAGAAACTCTCATCTGCTGCGATGGTATCCACCTGGCAGTGAGTTACAGAGAGAGAGAAGGATATAAAAGGGAAAAAAGGCAAAAGAAAAATGCATAAATGAACTACTTCAGTTGAGTTCTTAAGCCCTGATCTTTCTAATAATTTCTGAAAATATTTTACTAACTAATGTTTAAATATCATGCATAATACTGAATAAATACACTTATGCCCACATACCATATCATTTTATTATGTTATAAATTTTCCATTTTTCCAAATGAACCTCAATGATGCCACCAGAGGAGATGAGATTTTCAACACTTGGATGGTTTCCAATACTCAGATTAATCAACATTAACAGTGTGAAACTGCACAGAAAAAATGTGGTAAATTGAAAATCTGCAGCTTCGGAGGGATGACAATTATGAATCCTGAAGAGCACGAGGAAAAACACATCCAGCCAGTAGAGAGTTACATTCTGAAAGCTGGAGGAAGTTAGAGCTTCAACAGATATTTTTCATTTTTAAGATAATCTGATGGGTTCTTCAGTACAAATGTTTAATTGCCTTAAAAGTGGAAAAGAACTTTCTAGACACAGACTAGAAACATCTTCCACTCATCTACAAAATCTAAAATCACAAAATTTGGAGATATATGATTTGCATTCGACAGCAAAAACATACTGAATATGCACAGATGTCCAATTTCCAGCCTCTGGCCTGCATTTTCTCCAGAGTACTAAACAGATGAGGCTCATTTGTACTGCAGCAATTAGCACTCCCATTTTACATGCCAACTGACAAAATATATCAGAATCGAAGCTCAGCCATAACATAGCCCGGCAGTATTGATGCCTTTGTGTTGAAAAACATTAAGATTATTATTACAATCATAATTTGAAATCATGTGCAAGCCCACCATCAATCAACCACCTCCGCCATTGGTTTGCGGTATATTGTTTTGAAGCTTCGAGTTTGGTGTTATGGCTGCTGCCATCTTGGTTTTATGGAGCTACCGTAGGAGTGACCACATTTGGAAAAGAGGGCAGAGTTGGAGCTGGGCAGATCCTGATTGGATCTGACTGAGAATCCATGGACATGCTGTAGTACTGATTTGTCAATCAGGAATCAATGTAGCCACATACCAGGCTTTATCGTCTATTTTACTCTAAATGAGACTACAATTTATAAAATAATCATCATGCTGTATTAAGGACAAGTTGACTCTAGCAACCGTAAAGTAATTCGGAAACTGTTTACTGAGCTCTTAAATCAAGTGAGAAGTGGGGTCATTGTCTCATAAGCTTCCATACAATGGGACTTCATTGTGGAACCAGTGGAGTCGCCACCTGCTGGCCATTAGAAAAAAATGCAGGTTTCAAATGCAGGTTGTCTTCACTCAACTAAGACCCAGAAGCTCAGTCTATGTTTTATACAGTCGATGTTTGAAATGCTAATTTACAGTGTGACGCGCAGCTCCTCGTTCTTTGTTCGTCTATGTAAAGACTCAAGCATCTGGATCCATTACCTTAAGAAAAGGGGCGTTGGCCCAGTACTCCACCCCTTTGATGCCCTCCGACACGGTCCTGTCCGTCTCCAGGTAGTACAGGTTGAACGTCTCTTTGCAGGAGCCCAGGACGCTAGGGATGGACGCGCAGTCGCGTACAGTGAAGCGGATCTCCACGTAGATGCGTTGAGCCGCCCGCCGGTCGATGTAAGTGGTGAGGAGCCAGTTGTTCTGGCTGGGCTCAAACACGTTGCACACCTGGTACGTCCTGATGGTGTTGAGGTTCTCATCATAGCCGCTTACCTCCTCCCACTGAGGAACGTGTGTGTGTGCGTGACGCAGGGGCAGGGGGGTACAGATGAGAGGGGAGGAGGTAGAGAAAGAGGGGAGAAGAGAGGCTAAAATGATTAATGGGTTTACCGAGACCTGACACAAATTAAACTTTCCCTTTCCCTCCCTCCCATTTTGTCTCCCTCTCTTTTCCTGCCTCCCCACTCGCCTCCCTCATTCGCTTTTCTTCCCTCCTCTACCTTGTTCTTTTTCTGAGCAGGGACAACCATTCATCACAATTAGAGCCACTCACCTCAAACACACACACACACACACACACACACACACACACACACACACACACACACACACACACACACACACACACACACACACACACACACACACACAGCACGCCATTGTGACCAGCTAGTAGCCAAGCCAGCATTTAGAAAATCCAAAATTTCCAGAGAGTGAGTGGAGGAGCCTTCTCTATGTCATTCTATTCTTTGTAGTTTTTTTTCTATTCTATTCACTTGTGCATTGTGGACTCTTGTGTGCTCCCCTCTCTGATCTATTAGAATCCATTCTATTCTGCATCAATAGCGGTTAATTGGTGTCACCTTGCAACTGTAATTAAGATTTTGACAGACTCGTTAATGGAGCACTGTAAAGTGTACTCAAACTGCTTTCCCCAAGGATACACACAAATACACACCCACCCACACACACACACACACACACGTACAGTACACCTTTGCACATTGTTCTTACTCCATTGGCAGGGAACGATATCCAGCCGAGCTCAGCTGTCGCCGTCCTTGTATCCATCACTGTCTCTGTCAAACAAAGAGAGACAGACAGAGAGAGCCGTGAAGAGAAGGAGCTGCAGGAGGACGACAGGTATGAGTTTAATTAACAGTCAGCTCAGATGCCAACTTTAGTTCTGCATGGTGATGCGTGTCATTCATATTCATAAAATCCCACTTTACACCTTTTATGTAATGCTCCTCTCTCTCTCTTGTTTCCACCCACTCCATGATAAAAGAGATAAGTAGCCACAAACAAACCAGACCTGTGATTATGTTTACGCAGTGTAAACAAAAGTAACAATGATATGACAGAATCACAGCAGAGATAATCTTATTACAAACAATGTCGTCATTGTCTGCTTTTATTTTCGTCTTTTTACTGTTGTGTAACAGTTATGTTCCCCATCTCACTCATCTGATACTGGACAATACCAAAGCACAGCATTATCACTCAGTGTTTCCATGTCACATTCAGCCTACAGTATAACTAAAAGATACTTGTATACATCCTATACATAAATACTTTATGAACAAGAGTGTAGCGATGGCTGCTAGCTTGTAAATAGCAGTTAGCAGCATTAGCAGTTATCAGAAAGTAGTTGGCACCAGCATTATAGTTAGCAGCTGAAAGTAAACTGTTAAACAGAAACAGAAAACAATTAGAAGCAGCAATAGCACTTTACAGAGAGCAGTTAGCAGCACCATTGGCACTTAATAGAATTAAGTTAGCAGCACCATTAGCAGTTAACAGAGATCAGCTAGCTGCACCATACAGTGGTAGCATTCCATTTCAGTCACCGACTGTAGTGACTAGTAAACCTGTGATCCCTAAATGTAGGCCTGTCAGTGGCTAGTTAACTAGTTGGCTAGATAACAAGAAAAAAATGTAAATAGGACCTCTTTGGAGTTACCAGGAGGCATATTACTTCACTGTCTGTGATGGCTAGCCACCTCCACTCAACTGCAGTCGCTGCACAAAAGCCAGCTGATAAAATGTCCTGTAAGTTATCAGTCCATCACCATTTGATTTTACTTCCTGGATTTGCAAACGCTGACAGTCCTGTCTGGTTGTTCAATGGATTATAACTTTTCTGTTGCTGTTCCAGGAAATTCAGCGTATCGCAATAATGTGCTACAAAATACTGTAATATTGGATAACTTAACTTTCTACATTTTGTAGGTAGCATAAATCAAATAATAATGACACACACCTCAAATCAGTCAGCAATCAAATAAACAACTCTATTGCATGAATGTGTGCAGGTAGCACTGAGCTGATCCGGATGCTCCTGATGAATTCGTGCCCTCTCCTGAACCTACACTATCAGCTCTATCTGTTACAGTTCGCTCGCATACCAACCTGACACACACATTGATTAAATCACAGCTGGGTGACACACTGACACAGTACCCTTCCACATAAAGCTAATTGGGCTTTCTCAGATGGCAACAAAGACATCTGAAAGCTAGAAAAAATATAGTTATAAGACAACTCAACCACAAAACTACTTGACAGCAAAAGCCCAGATGGCAACATTCATTATAAAACATGTCACTTCATATTATGGCTCCTATTGTGTTAATGGTGAAATATGCAATGCGAGCAGCCCTAAGAACTATTTTCAGCGCCTTTCTGTCTTTGAATGTGCAAATCCTCGCAGGCTGGGAGCCAAAAAAAACAATTACATCAACATGTCCATGCATGTTAATGATGTTTATAGCAAAGTAAACAGAAAACCAAATGCTAGCAATAATTTAGGATAGAGATGCAACAATTAGAGGATTAATTGGAATTTTTCAAGCAAAACATTTCTGAAATGTAAGGATCTGCTGCTATTCTTTGCCATTCACGATAATAAGTAATGTACAATGAGGCACGTCGTCTGTAATGAGCAACAATCACAATTTGCTCATTTTAAAAACTAAATGATTAAAATAATTGGCGGATTAATCAATTTGTTTGTCGTTTGCGGTGGGTCAGGTTTGTGGCTCTGTCATGAACTTCTGTGCGATTCCTCGGCATGAAATGATGCCTTTGCTGCCATTAGTGTGTTTTGAATATACTTTTTTGTTCGGCCGAGTCCTTAGCTCTCTTGTTAGTTATGGGTGAACCTAACTGGTGTATGTAAAATTGACAGCAACACAGCGGACATGCTAAGACACTCGAGTCCGGCGGAAGTTAGATGGCACGCTGACGCAACACAGACCCTAACATAGAGTCCTTTGTAGTAAACACGGTGAGAAGATTCGATGACATCACACCACGAGGCAGCCGCAGGCGAACAACCCCCCCTTGATTCTTGACATGCTCTCCTCCTTTTGCACTCTTTCATTCTGTCACCCTGCCTCTCATTATCTCTCCTCCTCCTCCCCCTCCTCCTCACACCCTCCCCACCTTCATCCTCTCCTTCACTCTACCTCCCTGTCTTTTATCTCCCCCTCTACCTTGGGTGCTTCTTTTTTTTCTTTTTTTTTTTTTTTTGTCAGCCGGCTAGCCTAATTACAGCAGAACCCAGTTTTTCAGCTCCCCCTCGGGAGTGAAGGTCGTTCGGGAAAATGAAATGCTTGTCACGCGAAAATGTAGTCGACTATCAAAATCTTGGACCAAAGCTTTCTCAAACGGTGACAATTGTCACTATCTAATTTGTAGCTTCAGTGCGTTTAGTGGCTCGTTGTCAACAAAGATTTTCAAAAAACGATCCACCGCTGAATACAGAGCCAGTTTATTTCTGCCTGCTGCATATTTTGCCTGCTCTGATGTCTTTGAAGTTTGAGTAAAAAATGAGGCTAAAAAGAAAAAAATGGTAATACAGAGAGAAATCCACAGTGTTGACAGAAGAAATGTTGGAATAGCTCATGTAGTCTTACAAGTTCTACCTTCCAGCAAAGTCTTGCAAGGAGGGATTTGATTCAGGGGCTTTGATTAGAGAGTAGAACAATGGCTGTACAATGTCATACTCCACCATACCACCATATTTCTACTTCAGAACAGGCTGTGAAAGGAATACTCTCAGCCAATTTTAGCATACAATGCTTGTAATAGATTTATTGAAAATTGATTGCACCTTCATGCCCAGGAACTCTTGGAAGGCCTCTGTGCTTCATCATTTCATGTTATTACATCCTGCTCACAGCTTGAGAATTACTTCCAAGTCCCGGAAGAGTAATGTGGCAAAGGCTATATCTTTTTTTTTTTTTTTTTTTATCCAACTTCTTATTTCATATGGAATGAATATAAATAAACGAAAAATACAGCTCTTTCACACGTCTCTCTCTCCCTTCATTAGGGACACAACTATTGATCATTTTCATCGTTGATTAATCTGTCAAGTATTTGCTTCATGAGTTTTCCAAAAAAAGCTTCAGATATCCCTCACGCAGCAGTGCTTCTCTCTCGGGTGCAGGCTTGTGCAGAGTGAACCTCGACAGACCAAAAAATCACTAGCGCACACCGGGGCACGATTGACTTTATTTATGACGACAACATTAAAAACATCGAGGAGTGAACCACGGCCTGCTTCATCCGATTGACGCTGTCCTTGTTTTTATAAAGTAGTTTAAGTCTGCGCTGGAATCTTGATTTTTGTTTTTGTCCACAGTAATTTCTTAATGAACAGATTTTATTTAACCGGGAAAATCAGATTAAAGGGGCTCTGTATCAATTGATCGATTAACCTGTATTAATCGGCTATATCGCAGTACGCAATATATATTTGGAGTAAGTGGAGAAAACCAAATGCAATCACTAATTTAGGATAGAGTGGCAATGATAAGTGGATTAAGTCATTTGTTGGTTTCAGCCTCTGAAAAGTGAGGGTCTGCTGCTATTCTTTGTCGCTTTGGATTTTGGACTATTGGTTGGACCAAATGTTTGATTAGTAATCATCAGTGATGTAGATACAATTACTAAATGGGTAAAGACAAGTATTAGAACCAGTAAAGTAACATTTCTGAAAATGACATCACTGTAATTCAGCCTTTAATACCAGGAAAAGACAACAACTCTATATAACTTTATGCAACATTTAAGACGATGTTTAGTCTGACATTACAATTAAGATATAATATCAATACATTGCCCAGCCCTAAATGAAAATAGTTAAAATGTTCGTCATAATTACGCAAACGGCAAGTTAACACTCTCAAACTGCTTGTATTGTCGACTAACAGCCCAAAAGAAAAGCATCAAAACTTCACATTTGACAAGCTTATAAGAACATTTTCACTTTCAACATTTCAATAGACTAACTGTTCCAACACTCTTCCTATCTTTGAACAATTACAAACTGCTCGTCCCGAGGCATAACCGAATCCTAACAGCAAACCCACCTTGTGTATTCACACGAGTTTCAAAGAGAGGTCTGCTGTGCTTATTAGAGTGCATCTACTCATCAGTCTAATTAACAGTGCACAGCGCACACCTCTCCGTGCATAATAGGGTATACATTCAGATCAGCCTAATTACTCCTGACATATTGGAGGCTGTGATCGCACCCACCTCCCCCACAGTGGTGCACCTCCTCAGCCGGCACACACCGACCGCACCGCTGAATGAAACCACAGACATTTTATGCCAGAGGAAACAGCAGGTAAATCTGTGCAATATTGTAGCTGTCGAAGAGGCTGTTATGTCCTTGTTGTGGCCAGCGAGGGAGAGATAAAAGTATTTCTATCACAGACACTGAATTAGAGGTAATTTTACTGTTTTTCTGCTTTCTCTTTCTCTTCCTCTACCTCTGCGTGTGTGCGTGTGTGTGTGTGTGTGTGTGTGTGTGTGTTCCTGTGTGTGTATGTGTGTATTGTATATACTATATGTGTGTACGCCTCAGGGAGAAAAAAAAGAAAAGGAAAACACACCCGGGAGCATCTTACTCGTGGTTAAGGCAGCACACCCAAAATAACACGCAGACGTGCACACGAGCCACGACACACGCTAAAAGCCCTCCTGGAGTGAGAGACGTCATACCGCCCGCAGAGACAGCGATTGACCAATCAGGTGTTGAAGTGGAATGACACGGCATCACGGAAGGACAACGGAGTCAAGAGCACACACACCGAGACGCAGATGTGCGCCTGCACCAATCAAACACACGTAGGCTGTGCAGATACATGAGGACAGCTTTGTTCTTAGAATTCTCGCATGAACCCAAAAATGAATGATGAAGACAGTTACAAGGCACACAACTCTTTCCCGCATGCAACCTGGGCGGACAAGCTGTGTACCTCTCCACATATAAAGAATTAAATACTAGGAGGAACGGGTAAACAAAAGTATGTCTTATGATCTTCTGGCTCCTGTCAGACCTGGTTTCCTGTACGAGGCCCTCAGGAGCTCCGGTCAGCTCGCTATTACACTCTCCGAGCTCCGCAGTTCCCCCCGCAGCTACACTTTGGCTTGTACACAACCTGCGAAAGGCTCACCCAATAACTTCCACATTTAACATCAATCTGGAGTAGTGGCTAATGGGCTGACCCTGTTGTCTTGAAAGAGTCTGCTCAGCAGTTCAAAAACACATTGTATCAGCGAAAAATAGACATAACTATGCAACAACGCTAGATTTACACGGGGAGTCGTGGACGCTGTGGACTAAATTACAATTCTGCTACAACAGCTTGTCACCATCATGTCATAAATTAACGGCGGTTTGTTTTTTGGGCCATTTTGTTCTTATCTCCTTACCCACAGTGGAACAAACACATGGATTTAGGTGCAACCTGAAGATATACTAAATGATATACAACCCCCTAATTACTCAATTACCGGATGTTTATGGGATCAGTTGCAGCTTCACTTTAAAGGGAAATATGCCTACAGGAATTTATTGAATGCATAGTTAGTCTAATTAAACTACTAAATGCTGTAATTAACACAGAAATGATTGTTTGCTTTTTTGTATCATATCAAACATCTGATCAACCGCCTGTCTTCATGCCCCCACTGTAGATAACCCATGAAGCTACTGTAGCTTCTTGTTAATGATCTCTCACATCCAGCGCTGAGCCAAGATAAGCTTATCACTTTTCATCGTGCCTTCAAATCACAGAGGAGTTTATGTGGCCTGTCTCGAAGAAAACAATTCTCTCAGAACAAAAGTGTCTCTTTACAGGGGACCTTCAGCACCTCCGTAAGAGTAATTGGCTCACTCACAAGACAGATTCAGAGACACCTCCAGTCCAAAATGTGTTTTTCTACTTGTTCCTATGGATCAGTGTTCGCGCTTTTCACTGTGTAGAATGGTGTATGTGCAGAGTTTGACACCTGTGCGAAAAAAATATTTCGGAAGCCACTCGTGGTCCAATATTCAGGAAACACAAGTGTGATATGAAATCTTAAAACCTCCAGTGCTCAAACACTGTGAACTGATTTAACAGCGAAGGAGGAGACATCTTGGGTTCAGCAGTTAAAGCTGCTGTAAGTGATATATTTTCATTAAAAGTGTTAAATAGCTCTGTATTCTAACTGTAATGGCTGTTATGGAGTGTTTGGCCAGTAACCCATGTCTCTCCTCTCCCCTGCTCATGCAGTAAAAGAGAAATACATTTTCTCTTTTCCTGTGTGCTCAGAGCAAGCGCATAGATCCTCCTCCTGTTCTGGTAAACTACGGTGGCGGAAACAAGGAAAGCTACCAGTCCCAGCTCTCCTGGTACCAAACAGGCCAAGAGATGAAAAAGAACTGAAGAAAAGAAAGAGGCGAGGACAGCTGCCTCGCAAAAAAGAAAGCGGTCGTGCAAGTGTGGTTGGCGTAAAGAGGAGGGAGGAGATAGCTAACTGCAAAATGGACAGGAAGTTAACTAAAACAACAAACACTTGCAGCAGCTTGAATTTAATGAAATATTTGCATATTCTAGATATTTTAATGTGGGAGAAGGAGTAGGTTTTAAGGAGTGCTTTTTTTTCCCAAGATGGTGTCTTTCAAACTCAACACCTCCAGCTCACAGTGAAGGCTCTCTCCTATATGTTTTCTGGCACATGTCCAGTGTGTAGGATTTAATTTAACATGTATTTGCAGAAATTGAATAGACACATAGAGACATTATAAGAGAGGAGACAAACCACTTAAAGTATGTAAATAGATGCTGTTCATTCTATACATGCAGTTGTTATGTCCTAGCGACCATTAAAGGACGGAGTTCTGGCTCTCTCAATCGTTAAGATAGGGGCCTGGTCTTATTAGTTCAAAATAACCAGCCGGCAGCGTTGCCAAGGTGGCCATGTGAAAAGGTTCGCCTAAAAGGACTTTGACATTATTAGTAAATGTGTTTTCATTAGTGTATAATGTACTTAAAATAGAAATTGTTGCATTTCTACAACCTTAGATGGCCCCTTTTAAATCCGCAGAGGGAGCAGGGTCCTCTTTGTCGCACCGCCATGTTTCTACAGTATCTGCAATCTGCAGTCACACCGTTAGATGCCACTGAACGCTACACACTGGACATTAAAGTCCAATAACCAGAGCCCCAGAAGACGACATAAAACTGGGGTTCTCGCCATTGAAAGTCACCTGACCTCAATGTGTCAAATTGGTGGAATGCCCCTTTATTACCTGTTTTACATGATGCGACACCTGTACACATGATGCCCAGATGTGGTCAAATCTGCCTGTAATCGTGTAATCAAACGTGTCCAACCAGCCAACATCTTTCCAGCCTTGTTAAGACTTACATTGTTTTGCATCATCCACAACATTTTCCCATAATCCAGCGGGCTCTCTGACTAGTCCAATAAGAGTTGAACAACAAACCTAAGCCACGTCTCAGGCTTCCACTGACAGTATCTGTAGGAACGATCTCCTGCTGCATCAGATTTATCAGCCCCCTCGTCCTCTGCGAACTTTTCCCGCTAATACTGGTATTAATTTCCTTCTCGAATTCTCCTCCACTGTGTGCTGCGCAAGATAAATTAGACACACGGGGCTCTCGGTCCTCATGTATTAATAGCTAATCTCTGTTTATTTACTTTCACACACTGCAGGGACTACAGCACTTGGGCTTGCCACCATATGTACCAGTTTCAGGAAAGGCAAACCTGCAGTCTGAAAGCAGTAGTGTTGATTATGACAAGGAAAGGGACGCCAGGGGCAATTGAGAGATTGTTCAAATGATAAATAAATGAATTAATAGATAGATAAATGTGATAATAATTCTATATTCAACAGTTATTCGAGTCAAAAGTCTTACCGCTTCCTCACAGCACTCTATTGACTTTGTTCCCCTCTTCCCTTTTACCAGAGCTGATGCTTTTTTCAGTAAAGGCGTGTTTTTATTTTTTTATTTTGTCGAGAGCACCATCTTGATAATAAAATATGTCAAAGTTCCACTTGAGGTTGCTGAATTGCGCTGTGTGGTGTTCAGCTTTTGCTCTCAGGTTCCTCGCTGCTAAATTAGGTGCTTCGCCTCTTTAAGTATTTTTGGTTTCGGCTACTGTCAGCTCCACTTCAGCCTTATTTCTGCACATTTTCATAGTTTCCGTTCACCGAGAGAGGTAATTCAAGAACCTCCATCCCTGCTCAAATAGTACACTATGGCACAGAGATTCAGACAGAGCAGGTGAACAATAAGCAATACGTTCTACATTGAAATAATAGTGTAGTACAATAATAATAATAACAATAATAATAATATAGTAATAGTGTAAAGAGTATTTGTGTTTTAGCATGAATTGTTGTTGAATTGCTTATATGACTGGTTCTTATCAGGGAATATTCACTGATTGCGAAATGTCTCAGTTTAATCCTGATGCCTCTGTATGACCTACATAAGAAAATGAGACTATCAGTGAGAAGAAGACTATTTCTACATAGCTTTTTTTATAGTTGTATTCAACGTCTGTCACCGGGTAGATTCTGACTTATTCAGGTCAGATGAGTCTTAGAATGAATACTATCTTTTAAAATGGAGTGCTGAGGATTAATTGAGAAGAAAGAAGCTACTGTGTAGTCTGGCAGTACGGCACTAAAACAATGTTCACTTCGTCACCGTCATATCAAAGTTATTATTCTAATACGAGGCGATAACCAAAGGCGCGCACCAGCCAGATCAAAATCTGATTCAAAATCTGATCTGGAACTACTTTGCCCCCAGACAAAAGAGAAAAGCTCCTTGTAGCTGCTTATACCATACAATATGTAATTTCCACCGCTGAGAGCTCTCCATCAAAACCAAACATAAGACATTTGCAGAGTGTTTTGTCAGGAGCTGCTGCTCAGAGCCGGGGGGCTGGGTCAGACTTGAGGAACAAACAGTCACGTCAGATTCTGCTCCGATCCAGAGTCATTTACTGACGGGAGGAGAGCTCAGAGATTACTTTTCAACTTTTGGGATGTAAAGGTGGATTCATCTTCACCCCCGTTAATCGACCTGACTGAAGCAGCGATCCATGGAGGAGATCACCGCTGTCTGCGTTTATGGTACGTTACTGTAATGTTGACTGCTGACTCGAGCTGGATGGGAAGTGTGTTTTATTTTATGGAGACATTACAGAGAGGAGAAGGGGGGAAGAAGAGGGAGAATCACAGTCTCTGGTGAGTGCCCAATAGTGAGATTATACTTGAATTTAAACACACACACTCTGCTTGTGTGCCGTTGCTGGCTAATGTTAGCTCACGTCTAATGTAGCAAAGTAACGTGGCTGTTTTCAGCAGGTAAACACTGCACAGATGAAGTCATGTTTATTCTCATTGACTGACTATATCATCCCAGAAGTACCAACATGGCGTAATGAAACGCACTGTTACTTTGAGTAAACTTGTGGATTTCGCTGGGTTTATACATTGTTGGAAACATTTGGGGATATTGTAAGTACACATCTTAACAAAATATATAACAAAGAAAACCTGGATACATTTTAAATAGTTGTATAATAAATATCACTGCAAATTTGTCATGAATATGTACTGCCTGAGCTGGTTCAATTCTCATTAAGAAACAACTGTTATAAATCTACAATAATGATATCATTTTTCAGTCAATATATACAATTATTCTGTATAAACATATATTTTGGGGATTTAGTAACAAGGTAAATGATGTAACTTGAGCCAGATGCATCTTGGTTTGTTACCACAAAAAACAATTCATCAGTAAGTCATAATTAATAAAACTTTCACTGTAGATTCATTTTGTTAATGGTAAAAACGTCAACAGTAAAACTCAAACAGCCTTTTCCCCTATGGACTACATACCCTGAACTCAAAGATAATCTTCTGATTTCTACACTAACATGACAGAAACATGCACTAGTGCACCATGCTGATACTGTTGCGGATGTGTCATATGTCTTATGATATATGTCGGTGATAAGTTGTTATTTATCATCATCACTATGCGATGTTGTGATCTTATTGTGCTTTTCTATACTTTATTGTAACAAATCCCACCAACTGTGTTTGATTAGCTTAAACTGAAATGCATTTTACTGACTTAAAGCTGCAATAATCTCTATTTTATGTTATTGTAACAATGCAAAACAAATGACTATGAGAAGAGAGGTACTCACAGTGACACATTCAAAGACAATTACCGCCCGACACAGCAATTCCCCTCAGCTCTGTGGAGCATTTTATCCTCTTTTGGCTCATTTCTTTTGGTTTTACGGGCCAGAAACTTTACTGTTTTCAGTTTCATTCTCATCATCGTTTTTTTCCAACTGTAGAGGACAGGTATTCTCAGCAAAAATAAAAAAAAGCCAGAATACCCAACCAGTGATGTTTGGTTCCCTCTAGCCTGCGAACATATAGCGGTACACTTAGCAGCAGATTCTCAAGTGTTTCCCTCGGGAGCTGGTGAAGACCAGGCAGAGCCAAAAGTAAAGTGAATATCGTACCTACAGTCATCGAGTGACCAGAACCATGGCACAGAATGAATGCTAATGGTGCTTAGCATCTGCTAGATGTCTGAACAAGCAGCTGTTTGGGTAACACTCTCAACATATCAACTTTATAAGGTGGTAATACATCTATGACGTGTTTACAGCCTGTTCAGCTCCCCCGAAGTGGCCAAAACATTTAATAATGCTGCTTCAAAATATGTCAGACTAGTAACCCTTCCAGGTAGCATGAACAAAAAACTGCATGACAACAGGTAAACACATGATAAATGAGCTGCAGGACATTGATTTAAAGACATCCATCCATCATATGGAAACACAATGTAGACGTTTTCAGGCCAAAGTTGTCCACAAAGCAGTGTGGTCTCACAGCAACACATCTTTAGAATCCGTTGTGTGCACATGTGTAACCAGTGCCTCCAGGTTGTTTTTGTCATTGCTGACACGTCGTTGGAGGCTGGAGGATGTGCCGGGCCGCTGTGTTAAAAAGAACCAGGCTGTCACACATGAGCACTTATCTGTGTCATAGTTTCTTATTGAACCCCAACGCCGCACACACACACATACACACACACTTTCAGTCTGAGACTTTGTTTCTTTCTTTATCTTTTCCTTGATGCCTCTCCCTCACCCTCTGACTCTTGCCGCTCCCGCATCTGTCGTTAACAGCCTTGACCTAGAACATTTGTGGTGTCGTGATATCACTTTGACGAAAGAGGACATGCTCGTCACTGCTGGAAACAATAACATATCATCTCTGTCCTACAGGAACGCTCTATCGCAGCTTTTCAGACTCTGAAAAAGGCCTGTAGATTCCCATGATACCTGTACATTTTAGCAATTTACAGCTTTCTCCATTGCTTTTGTTGTAAAGGCTGACACATAGCTCCAACAATGTCACATTTCTTAACAACAGTATAGTCTGATGACTTGTCAATATGACATATTATATATTGGATAATTCAATACAACACACAGTAAAATCTGTCAACAAAAAAAACATGGTCTTTGAAGAGAAAGGGCAGGTCTGTGGCTCTAAAACACAGAAGATACACCGCGGTTCTCCAGAATATGATTGCCTGTCACAGCAGAGGCTTGTCGCTATAAATACAACTGCACCATATTGAGCTTTTAGACAACAGGGTGTGCTAGTCATTGTTTAATAAATAAATAACTAACTTATTGTCTTTTAGAAAAATTGGAACGGAACAACAATAAAACCAGAACATATTGGGTTCGTATTTTTAGAACTGAGCAGCGACGAAGCCTGTCTTTCTCCCTCTCTGTCTCCGCGAGAAAACTTAACATGAAACTGCCACGACCACAAAAAAGAGACGTGCACGCGCTCCCTCAGAGACGCGAGCGCTGTGTGAAGCGTGCAGTCTGTCACTGTGGCAGAATCCTTTGTGCCTTTGTGACTAACACAAGGGGAACAGGCCTCTAACTGACATGCTGTGTTTTTTAAGGAGAGCGACGCCTGTAGACGCCACATTAGTCATCTTCACACGTCGGGCCGCTTGTTAAAGTGAATACTCAGCCATATGATAGGATCGGTGGTTCAGAGGGCAACGGGACTGGACACGAGCGAGGGCGATAGAGCAGCTTTAGGCAGAAATAAAAGGAACCGTGCGTGCTCATGGTGGAACATGTGATGAAAGGGACGGGCATTGGGCGGCCATTTGTCCTCTTTTGTTAAATGGAAATATAAACAGATGAACCTAAAATCCTACACTCAATCTTTGTTGTTGTGCTTGATTTCTGATGTCATGTCTGAAAAGGGTGTCTCAAAACGTCATCATTAACATGCCAGCAGGATGTGACCGACACTATACACACATTCAGTTTGAAACATGACGGCGTAAATCCGAAGGGGTTTGGAGGGTGAAAACCAGGTGAGAGAGGAAACAGCTGTTGAAACTGATAGACGGAGGATCATTTAATTAATGCCGAAGCAAGAGATGCACCGATCCCCGTACTGGCACTAATTTAGTAGATTGTGTATCGGTCAGCAGTGGTGGAAGAAGTACTCGGATGCTTTACTGAAGAAAAAGTAGCAATGCTGTCCTGCATTCAGTAAATAAATTAAAGATAAAGTACAGTAGCATAATATAGAAAATAGAAATACTCAAGTAAACTACCTCAAATTTATACTTCCTCAGTGATGGTCAAAGTACATTTACTCGAGTACAATTTTGAAGTACTGTATTTTCATTTTCAAACTGTAGTTACTAGTTACTTTGCATACTACATGCTGCATTAGTGCCAAAGTAGCACACTGTTAAATTAATTTATCTTATCTGATAAAGCAAACAAACAAACAAACACACAAACAAATAAACAAACAAACAAACAAACAAAAACATATTCCCATGATCAGAAAAAACACTGACAGTACGTAATGTACTTAGTTACTTTCTACCACAGCCACCCAGTTGTGATGTCAAAGCGCTCACATCATATATTATGCATTTCAGTGTGAAGGCAGTGGCGTGCCTGACAAAGCCAGTCACGATTAGCTTTAGCACAAAGTGAATCCCTGTAACAAGGTTAGCTTGATGAATTACAACAATACGCACTTGTCTGAAGCAATGTAATAAAAACAAATTATGGGAAACAGTCACGGCCTGGTGTGTCTTGTTCTCCGCATTCCTGAACGACTCAAAGGTTTGAAAAAAAAAACGGAAACGGCAGCGGACAGGATCGGTCCTGGGTATCAGCAGCGACCGTGGGTTCAGGTGTCTGGAGAAAAGAAGTCACACAGGGGATCTCTATCTCTACCGTTTGATATTTATCTGCAAAATAATATCACCGCCGCTCCGTAACAGTGATTAATCCACCCCTCCGCAGATGATATGGTCGACTTTCGATAAGAGTTGAATGCTTTAAGGGTCAAATATAAAGTGGAGCGGGTGCCTCTGTGATTTAATATTGAACCTCAATAAAGGTAGAGAACTCACCAGAGACAGATTAAGAAGGAATGGTCAATATAAGAGCCGCTGAGGCAGAGAAATAATCCTGACTGTTGGTCCCCAGTGTGTCAAGCTCCAACAATGTTGGATCCCACATTCTACATAATACAACAAATATCACTTCAACACCTCCCCTGTTTGTTACACAGTGTTTCTGTTATAAATGTGCAGACTCCAAGCCCAACCCCAATTATACTTGACATAGAACGTAAGTAATCTACCCTTAAGCATAAAACTAATGGAGTTCCCCTCCAGATAGTTATAGGCTACGATTATTAAAACTTTGGGCTTGTAATGATTATAATGCACTCGGAATGAACTCGGGGTAGCATCTGTTTCATATTCAGAAACTGTCACTTTTAGCGTGACATCTAGGGCAGACTGTAAATAACACTGCAACTTCAACTCTCATAAAATTCACAAACTCGCACAACTATGCGGCGAACTCCAGCAGAGCTTTAAGAGCATCAAGAGACTTCCAGTAGTTTTCACTGCGTGCGTCTCCGAGCTGCCAGTCAGAACTGAAAGATGAGTGGGACACGAAATCAGACGAGGCAGAACTGAGAACTACACGTCGAAACATTACAGCTGCAAACGCCAACATTTAATCTCCAAGCCCCGGCATCAAAGCCCAAATCCCCCACATTTTTCATCAAATCAATCTTCAGTAAATATACTTCCATTTTGTATTTTTTTTGTGTGCATTTTGATGTGTAAACTGACAATAATTTGGAAACCCCACAGGAGTCCATCAAAGTGGGGCATCAAAATAATTTTAGATGCAACTTGCGATCGCAAAAAAGCCTAATGGAAAAGGAGTCGGCAGCTGAATAGAAGTCATCTGAAAGGAAATGGGCCACAGTGTGCATTGTGTGTCTTAGTACATCTACACTGCATCTCAAACAGTGACAAGCTCATCCTGTTCACAAAGAATACACCCACAGGAGCATTACAGCTTCTTACATTTACGTAAGTGCATCGAGAACGCAATGTGGAGACTGAAAAACACACTAAAGACTGCAAAAAGCTAACATTTTCATCCAAGCCTACAATTATGTATCATTGTACGAAGAAAAAAGATCAATTCAATGGTTGTGAGTGTGGTCCAGTGCTGCAAGCAAGCTCACTTTTCAGCCAACATCAGACATGGCCGCATAATACATTCAAATAAACTGCCATTGTTGTCGTGGATCAATCTGCTGATTATTTTCTTAATGAGCTGATGAATCATTTAATCTATAAAAAGGTCAGAAAATATTCAAAGCCAACGTTGACAAATTCAAATATCTGATATTGAGTTTATCATTAGAAGAAGGAATGAAAAAAATGGCAAATACTGACATCTGAGAAGCTGAAACCTGTAAAATTGTGTCATTTTTTTCCCCTGTAATTGTTACCAGTAGAGCTGCGAGGATAAATTGATTTGTTGTGAACAACCGATAATCGGTCAATCAGTTTGAGTTATTTTTTGAGAAAATTCAGAGCCTCTTAAATATTTCCCAGCTTCTTCACTCCTGTATGACAGTAAACTGAATATCTCTGAGTTGTGGGTAAATTGAGACATTTGAGGACGTCCGCTTGAGCTTTGGGAAACACTGATCAACATTATTCACCATTTTTTTGACAATTTATAGACCAAACAACTAATCGATTAATCAAGAAAGTAATCAACGGATTAATCAGCAATGAAAATCTTTAACTTGGGCTATTGTTCAGCGTTGACTAAATATTTATTAAACAAGCTCAAACCTGATTTCTTTTCAGTTCAGAGATTTTAAATTAAGTTTTCAAATGTATTCTGATTATGTACCGAAGATCTTCCTCTTCTTGTCAGTGTTCTGGTTCATTTTGTAAAAAAAAAAGAAGAAAAAAACGTTAAACAAACTCTTAAGTAAAAATGAAACACCAAAGTATGGTTTACATTTTGTACTACCACGTCATTTGGAAGTGCCTTCATCATTTCAAGCGTTAATAATAAAATATATATAACCTGTGTGATCATTCACATTCAAAAGTGCACTGAGGATAATCGGATGCAGTAACCTTTACAGTCATTTCACAAGAACAGCAGGTGACGGTATAATCATGTTATCTCCTCCAATGTCTAATGCCTTAAAAAGACTACTGGAATGACTGCCCGCTCTGTAAACGTATACCAAATCCTCATTCAAGAGCCATTTAAGAATGCCTTACTCAGCAGCTGATCAATAACCAAGTATTGGCATGTATAGTTCCAGAGTTGTTCTCTCAGTCGAGCAGAGCTGGAAATCATTGCATATTGACCTTGAAACAAAATGTAAGGACCCCAAACACAACTTGAAGTGCACGTGATTAACGCAGCGTAACACAAATGTTGTGATGCATATTGTAAATACGACGTACCGAAGGCTAGCTGGTGCCAAGTGCATTCAGCTATCGGGGATCATTTCAAATAAATAAATAGCCATTAAATAACTGCAAGCGGCGGCCCTAGTTACCAATTCATCTTCTGTTACTACATAATTAATTAACTGAAGTGTTTAATTAGTGATAAGTTATTCACAATAAAAAAGACCAAACAGAGCTGTGACACTGCACCTATTTTAATGTTATTCTACAGTGTGTGTTGTTCGGTCCTCCAGTATCACCAAGCTGCAAATCAATACCTTTCTACGCTGTCAGTGTTTGTTGTCAGAAAAAGCGGAGAGTCATTGTTCTGCCTCTTCATGCTGAGGGGTTTGACCCTTGCCATGGCAACAAAAAAAAAAAGCAGAGAATGTTTTTCCAGTGTCCAACATTAATTACTACAGAAGAATCTTGTTTACTGCATAATGATAAGACTATTAAGAGGACACACAAATAAATGTTGATTAAAAAAAAAAAAAAAACAGCACCTGTTTCCCAGCAAATGAAAAAGTTCATACAACTTTCCTGTGTCACTTGATCACCATCATCTTAAATCCTGACACCAGCAAATAATGAAAACCTTCATCAAACACTCGAATTCTTTCTTCCTCCTTTGGGACGTCAGTCTTCACACTCCATTTCAGGTTCCGGTTCTTCTTTTTCCCAAAAGCCAAACGACAAGCCTCCACGCTGGAGGTGAAGAAAAGCCGGAGATTTGGCAGGTGTGTTGTTTGTATCCAGCTGAGTGAAATGTCACTGACTGACAAGGTAATTTCAGCATGCATTTATTATTTACTTTAGTGACATCGTACAGCAG
Organism: Spondyliosoma cantharus; assembly: GCA_900302685.1. NCBI lineage: Eukaryota > Metazoa > Chordata > Actinopteri > Spariformes > Sparidae > Spondyliosoma > Spondyliosoma cantharus. Next base: position 114,888 of record OMLP01013891.1, read on the forward strand.
GACAGGCACGACTTGACGAGCCAATCAGTATTTCCCAAAACAAAAGCATACCACCAGGCTGCTGTACCAGTTTGAATCTCACACCATCCCCCACCATGCAGATGGGACAGAATATAGATAATTAAAAATCAGCACACTCCAGCTTAAAGCGTTATTTTGTGTCTAATCATCTCATTTGTATTCTATTAAAGTAGACCATTATTCACAGATCTGTTTATCACGTGTCAGCATGTGTCTCTCCTTGTCTCCCCGGAGACAGGGAGAGAAAGACAGGAAATGAACAAAGAGAGGGAGAGCGAGTTATCAGCTGACCGCGTGCCACCAGGACTCTGCTGGATCTCTCCTGACAGCCTCAATCTATCAGCGGGTCAATCTGTTGACAGATGTTCAGGCCTGGAAGACATCCGCTAGCTCAGCGAGTCACCTTATGCTAACGCAGAGTGTGCAACATGGCTAAGGGACACATGCTCGCTCAGTGTGAAGCTCGGTCAAGTCAGTGTGGCGCCGCACGCCACCAGGCTCACTGTAGGCCACGGTGTGACGGTGGAGAGGCTGCTGGCACCACCACAGAGATCTTTACAGAGCCTGAGGCATCGCTCGCTATCTGCTGTTGCAATACAACAGATTATTAATTATGGGAAGTCTATTATAGACTGATTAAAATCTCATGCATAAACATTAAACATACACTCAATTACACAAAACACCATTTTCTTACATCAGTGGTGGAAAGTTACTCAAGTAGCATTTTCATTTTATGATACTTTATAATATCTTTAGAATGTTTGCAATATATTTATATGTATTTATTTGCTATGTATTTGTTTGTTAATGTGGGAACGTGCAAAGCTTCCGAGCAGTTCTTGAGTTAGCTATATAGTTAGCTGAGTTAGCTCATTTACATCTGTAGTCCCTGAGCAGGAGCCATCTTCGATGTCTGTGTTAAAAATATCTCTATATCTCTCTATAGTGTCAAAAGCACAGTTACAAGACAATACATTTTCACTATACAACATCAGCAACCAAAACAACAATAAAAAAGATTCTAAAAACACAGTAACACAATAACAACAGTGGGAAATATACTGTGTACTTTTCACTTCAATGCATTCATTTATTTAAGAGCTATAGTTTCAGACATAGACTGCGTAAAAAATGGATGCAGTCTCCATGATGTCACCCACATAGCAGCCAGTGTTTCCCGTGCATAGGGTCAATTGAGACCCGCCCAGATAGATAAAATCCGAATTCCACTTTTTTCCCAGTCAACAATGTCATTTTACAGTGCACACAGACCACCCACCCTCCGGCCCCACCCACCTCGTCACACACGCATGCATCACCGAGCATGCATCAGCTCTGGCATCACAAATGTACTTGAGGTGTTTCCCACAGTAGCAACATTGGCCGCCACATATTGATTTCCTGTTTTTCTATGTCCAATCAAATTTGGAAAGTCTAGAGGAGCCCATTTAAGCCAGCCAGGCGTTCAATATCAATGTTGATATTTCTGTACTTTTACTGAAAAGAAATGTTCTTTTAATAGTTTTTCATACTGTGGCATTACTACTTAAACCTACTGTGAGCTAATAAACTTCACTTTTACATATAAATGAACGTCCATTACAGTCTAGCCGACAGAATAGGTTGCAGCATAAAGTAGTAGAGCGGATCATATCTCAGAGAAACCTAAGAAGTATCCAAGAAAAGTTTCTGATGCTCCAGACACAAAGTCTTTATCTGGAGATATCTCCTGAATTTGAACACCAACACAATGGAGAGAACTCAACGTGGAAGACTGTCTACAGAACAAAACGTGTAGGATAAAGTTACAGTTTACACACCAAACCTGCCTGCTTTAATATCTCGCTTCACATCCAAAACGTCATCCACTACCGCACTCTCTATTAGAAATGTAAATCTTTTTTATAGACGTGTCAGAAGTAATCAAAGACTATCGACCTTGTTCGTGGAATCACCATTTTTTTTCGCCTTTGGTGACAATAATCCACAATGCTGTAGGGCTTATGGGAAATAAGACATAACAAAGATATTAAAAAGCATAAAAAAATACTGTCCATGTCTAGGCATATGTGGTGAGCCACATTTGCATTATTACAAATGTCAAAGTGATTTTGAATGCAGTTATCTTACTTCTGGACCCGAACATGGAAGTTTCACCTCGGCTCTCAGTACAAAACCGAGCCAACATCAAAGGTACTATCAGACAAAAAGCTACAATAATACAACTTTAAATCTATCAAATATGTCTGAGCATGTCATTATGCAACACATTTTCAAAAATACTAGAGCAATAACCATTTAACACAAGAGCCACCGATTCAGGAAGACAGAAGTCAGAGGTTGCGTATCAAATTAAACCGGCTCCATGAAATTTTAGTTGCAAACAATTCCAAATTAGATTTGATTACTGTTCCAAACAGTGAGCTGGACAGTTTTGATTGCTGTTTGAAGTGTTTTAAAAACCTTCCATTTCAAATCCCCTGTTAAATTAATTAATGCTGAGAGACCACTTTTACACATTTTGAAGAGGTGCTGCCAAATCAACTGCGAGCACTGGACAGAGATGAAAAACTCTTAAAAATCCATCTCTCTGTTCAGAATCCCGTCAGATTTGTGATCAGGCTCATGCCACAGAGGTGAGGAGGTCGCAGTGAGACGGGAGGTGCGACTCCGGTGGCCGAGTCTACCAAAAGGTCACCTGTACCGTGACCCTCCTGCCACGGCTATTTTCTGACTCAGTGAGGATGATTATGTAAATCCTGCATGCAAGCCAAGGTAAACCAAGCATGCTTAAACAATTTCAGCAATGTGAGAGATATGTTGGGCCCTCAGAGGGGACCTCTGTGCTCCTTGAGGTAGAAACCTGAGGAGGATCAGTAGCTGAGGGGGGTTTTGAGGAAGGAAAGGCGGATGGAAATGGGTGGCGGGGTTAAATTTGAGTTCAGTTAAAGGTCTTACTATGCTTATTTTTAAGTTCGTACTTTTACTTTGGGTGTCTACTAGAAAATATTTACATGTTTAAATATTCATCAAACAGACTGATATACTATCCATAGAGTAGCCAGAAAGAAGTAGCGGAAGTTTTTTTTTGAGCAAAGTGTCTGACATAACGTTTGTGTTTCATCTATAATAATCTAAAATCCAACTGAAAAATCCCAAAGGCTCTTTCACGAAGGAAACGAGAAGTACAAAAATAATTCACCACCTCTTGAAATGCGCTCCGATTGGTCAGCTCTCTCGTGACATCACAACCTTACGGAAATCCTGACAGCTGACTTTTGAAGGCAGAGTGTCTGTGTGCATTTCTGCACAGAATGAGCCTTTTGACACCTACTTTAATACAGTATCAACACGTCACCGAGACCTGTTACATGATCAAAACAGACGTAGGATTTCACTTTCTCAGAGTTGTGTCTTTTTTCTCTCTCTCTGCTGCCGGCAGTGTTATCCGTGTCACTCTGATGGGTACACTGCTCATCATCTGTGCTGTGAAGATGCTGCTTCGCGTGTACGTGCCAAGCGCGCGAGTTTGTGTGTGTGTGTGTGTGTGTGTGTGTGTGAGGGTCATCAGAGTCAAGTGTTGGTGTCTAGTCAACTGCATTGCATCTCTTAAGTGCATTTATGCTCACACACGCGCACGCACACACACACGCACACATGGTTTGACCTGCTGTCACAGAGATGTGCAGTGTCTCCTCCTGGATCGACCCTGAGGACTACGACACAACAGCTACATCCGACTCCACTTTTCCTCTGTGAAATGTCTGCTTCCCTCCTCCCCGTCGCGACCTCTGCCCCCTTTTCACTGCTGTCTTTTTACTTTCTGTGGCTCCGGAAGCAGTTTGTCAGCGTTCAAGTACAAATTGGGTCCCCGACTGACTGTTAGTCTTACGAAGTCCCTTAAACAGATGCAGTGGACTCAGAGGAGCAGTATGAGTAGAGAGGTACACGCTGGACTCTCATTCAGCTGGTGTCATGTTTGACTATTGAAAGAAATATCCTGCCAAAGTAACTGTTAAATAATGTATCAATGTCACCAGCCAGGGCAGCATTATTTGTGTCAGGCAGATTGCTTAGTCTCTGACCGAATACTTGTTTGTGGCTCGTTTATAGCTGGATGGTTGCTGCTGCGGCTTCCATATCAGCTCCCTGTCCAGGAATGTTCTTCCTGGCTGCAGCTTTTTCTGGGATGCAGTCACGAAACCGTCATTCCCCTTCCTTTTAAACTTGACTTGACGGCACTGAAAAATGTGAATTTATCTTCAGTGGCATTATATTTGTTAAACTAAATGAGGAAAAACTACTTGAAGTATGAGCTGAGTGACTTGAAAGGGAAAAACACCTGTGAAAAACACAGCCTCGCCACGCAGTTTGCATCAAAGTGTTAGGGTGTTTGTTGATAATACTTCTTCTGCCCTTACTGTGTATGTAGGTGCACAGCTGTGCTGCAAGTTAAACAATCATCCAATTAAGGCTGAAGACATTAGATGGTTATGGAGGCTTTTTAGTGGGAGAAAATTCAGAGACTGTGAAAACAGTCGGCTTCGTGCTAATTCAACAAAGAATCTGAATCTGAATGGTACTGTATATTAGGAAAGGATGACATAGGGCTGGGCGACTGAATTTCTTTATTTTCAATTACGTTTTCTTCAATTTTGTCGTCTAAAGATTAATCAAGATATGTGATTACTGTGCCACATTTCATTCTAACATGATGCTCTCATTCTGACTCATGAATCCAGTGCACCCCCTTCCTTTACAGTGCTGCACTATCACATCTTCCTAAAAGCACCTGCTCACTCTCAGCCAAGCTATGGCTATGTTTCGTTTAGGTCGAACCGAGATGACGGACAATGAAGAATGAAGCCTTTCGTAAACAAGATAAGTGTAACCGATCTAGCAGTTGGACAGTTAGATATCACACAGCAAGCGCATATTAACACAAACAAATTCACCGTGAAGGTATGTTGGGAGAGTAGGCAGGGACAATCGTCAAGCCCTCGGTGGCAATTCCAAAACCTTGTACAACTAAGCTAGCAGAGCGTCCTGTCAGCTCTTTACAGTGCTGACTGTGTGTAATGTCCCCAGATCTGGTCACCAAGCATGTTCAACACAGAATGAGTCCGAGAAAGTCGAAGATATATCGTGCAGATGGAACCAAAAATGAAGGAAACGGTGAAGCGCCTGATGCTGCTTCTCTGTTTTTCCAAAAAGTTCAGCAAGAACGTGATCATTGGCCGAGCATTGAGTAGCCCGGTCCTGTTAAATGATCGCGATCTCCAAAAATAACTGACCAACATAGTTGTGATTATGATTTTTGCCATAAGGAGAGATACCATAAACAACAGTTAAACCAAACCCTAACCCTACCCTAACAAAATCAACAATCACGAAACATTTATAATAAAAACAGACAACGAGACAACAAGATGTTTGGATGCAATCATTTGACTTAAAATGGCTGAAGTAGCACTGTCAGTTACACTGCTAGAGAACGCGGTTGCTATAGTATATATAGAATATGCAGGTGGTGTCACTCAACCTAATAACTCATACTCAGGACTGAAAGCCTATTATTTTTCGAGTTGGAATTTAATGCAGCACAGTGGGCAAACCGTTTAAAATATTACCATAGAATTATTGCAGACTTTCATATTTGACTGCTCTGTATGCACAGGGCTCCATTTTGCTGGTTACTCACTCACTTGATGTCAACGTTTTGAATAAAGTTTGAAATAAAAATGCCAATCAATGTACATTACATGCTGATAGGTACTGCGAGAGTCTGAGAGTGCATATGTAGCCTCGAAGTTAGTCTGACTGCCAAGGTGGAGTTGATGCTGTTGGAATATACCATTACTCAGAGCACCACACTATATGTGACAGAGTGGGCTATAGTTAAATGCAAGACTGATGAAATAATCATAATAATTCAAAAGACATGCTTGGATACCAGGTAATTTTTTTATTTTCTGAAGTTTTTAGAGGTAGATATTGGTTGTTGAAATATTAATGTTATTTAGCTAACAGTCCATTACACAACCAGACGTATTTAGCCCATTTGATTTTGTTGTAGGTTATAAAGTGCAATATGTAAGAGGTGGCCAGCTGTCAAAGCAAGGCCACCCGAAACAAATAAGGGGGCAGTGTTTCCCCAGAGAAACTGCTAACTGCCGTTAGCTTATTAGCTCAGTTAGCCGTTCAGCTAGAATTCCAGATTGGGAGCTTCGGGTGGTTATTACAAGACAGGACAGGGGGCTAGCTGGTTAGCATGCTTTCTCCAGTCTTTAAATTACTCATCAACAGAATGTGGTTTAGTCTTTAAAATGTTTTACACCAACATTCTCACACATCGCAGCTTTGACGTTGGTAATTGGTAAAACCAGCTCACTTTGTGGATATTATATGAATCTATGCTACAAATGACCTAAAAAATCAAAATGACTGTTGATTCATACAGAAAGAGCAGCGCTCACTCTTCTCCATGTAAATCCGCCTATAAGGAACATACTGTGATAGCTTGTTGCTATAATGATTGTAGATGCTCCCTCAGGTACATCTGTCTGTCTTCAGGGCTGCTGTTTGAGATGAATCTCAGAGTGAACGTTATTTCAACTTGTGCACAACTTGTTTCTGCAGTATTCATCCGTTGGCTTAAAAACAAAGTAAGAACTTCTCTAACAAGGAATGTGCAGCGTTGTAATCCCTTGGCTTTACTCTATAGGTGTGGACATTTCTCAATTATATGATGCATCGCGATGCGGACGTGGAAGATTCTGCATCGATGCAGAGACAGAGCACAATCCAGAGTCTGCAGCTTATGTTTGGCTTTTGTAATGTTTATGTATTGAAAAGATGCAACTCTTGTTTTGTAGACTTCTGTAGTCTGATTATTGGAAGGACTTTCTGGACAAAATGGAGTTTTAGATGATAAAAAAAAAAATAGCCATGTGCAGTTACATAGATCAGTGAGGATGGCGTACACTGAGATTCATCGGGATGCATCAAGAATCGCTTCGATGACAGCTGAAACGTAATCAAATGGAATCGTGAGGCCAGTGAAGATTCACACCTCTAGTTTACTTTGTTCAAACCAAAATGGGGTTGGTGAGTTTTCCAGTGAAGGGGATCATCAAACAATCGATGAAGTAAAGTGTACTGTGCTGTGTGTACTCTGGATATTGCAGAGCGGGTTCAGGCCGGGACCCAAATCAAAAAATTCCTTTTCTCGCTCTGGAATGGAGACACGTGCTAAAGCTCAGAAGTGTCGAGGCTGACCGGTGGCGTGAAGCACACGCGGTGGATTGTATGATTGCAGTGTGAATACTGATTGGTACATTGGTACATTGATGGTACATGCCATGCTTGAGTTTACATCTCTGCTCTGTATTTTTAGATGATCTAATTAAATAGCTTGTCACCGCCAACAATCCTAATTTTGGTGGGAGTCTCACTGTTTTCAGGCCTTTCTCTTGCTCTGCTGCCGATTCCCCCCCGTTAATCTTTCTGTGATGTGGATTTTAGATCTTGACTGTTGATGACTCCTTACTACATACATTTTGTCGATTTATTTTTATTTCAGGCTAATTAAAACTAATTTTACTTTCAGATCCTTGTATTTGTTCTATTAATCTGTGGTGCAGGGTTATTTGAGGACAGGGGTGTTGAGGGTTTGTCTGTTTGCCAATACCCCTTAAGATCTCTTTTTAACAGCCTCAAGTTGGCAGGTATGGTCAATAGTTTAAGACAGAAGGCTCACACAGTTGTAGATGCTCCTAAAAAGTGTCTGCAATATTTTCCTGACTTGTGTATACCCACCTATGGGTTCACAGCTTTATAGTTTCAATTCTACAGCAGTCAGAAAATTGCCAGGCTAGATTACAAGCCTGCTAACAGCCACTCAAATAGTAAGAGCTTGTTAAAATGGCTCCCTAGTGGGAGGGACCTGACACTTATTGGCTCTCTGCTCCATATATCAAACTGCAGAGGGCTAACCACTGGATTCATCGTCTCGCTCTCTTTATGTCTTTTCCTTGCTTTAACTCATTTTCTACCCTCTCTCATCCCTTTTTTTTTTCGCTCTCTCCTTCTCTCGGGAGATTTGCTATCAAAACCGCTGTCACGCAGAGTAAAACTGTCAAACTAAAATTGCCCCCGTCGCTCGGCTGCCTGTCTGCACTGCCCTGGATTCTGCTTTGCCCCCGTTGCGTTGAATTTATTAAGGAGAACAAGAGGAAACAAAGTAACCGCAGAAAAAGCCTTAAATGTGGGGTCATGCGACGTGCACAGTTCAAGTGTGTGACATTTTGCCAGACAGAAGTCGACACTCAAAGTGCACGTGTCAGACCTGAACAATGATCTGTCTTTCTCCTGCAGTCAGTTTCCTTCTGTTCCTGAGCAGAGCTACTCGCTGCCCCACTGCTCCAACAGAGCAGCTTAGCAGCCGGCAGAACAGAAGAAGCCTGTGGCTGTAAAAAGCAGGTGTCGATGAAACGGAGCAAGTGTGAAGCCGGGGATAAAAGAACATGAACGCTTGGTCAACCTACCGTGAGTTGATAAGGTTTAAACTGAAATAGGAACACAGGACTGTGCAGGTAGAGAGCTGTAATAAAAGCTAGAATGGCACTCAGTAGAGCGCGTACCACCTCCGAGGCCAAACAGTCCACTTTAGTTCAATCCAGCCTAATCCAATATCAAAATAAAAACATGTTGAAATCCTCTAGATCCAGACTTATACTTGGATCTGCATCAAATTACTGTAGATACCACATTTTTTGCATCAAGTCCAAGTCTTGTTAAAGAAAGTGAGGACATCCTGGATTTAATAGCTCTGGTTTCGAACAGTTATCACTGTTATAGAGTGGTCAGTCACCCGTGTCTCTTCGCTCACCTGTGCTCATGCAATAGGAGAGAAAAGACATGTCATGGCACCTACACAGGCAATGGCTGAGCAGGAAAAGCTACCAGTTCCAGCGCTCCTGGTAACGGTCTGTGCTGCCAAACAGGCCAAGAGATGAAAAACACTTGAAGAAAAGAAAGGAGTTGGTGGTGACACAGTGAGGAGGGAGGGGATTGCAAACTGCGAAATGGACAGGAAGTTATCTAAAACGCTTACAGCAACGTTTTTTGGGTTTTGGTCTCTGGGTCGAGATCCACCTTTGAAGTTTAGTAGTTTTTGTGAAATCCTGCTAACGCTCCTTGGCTGAGGTAATGATGAAAAGAAAAATCAAAGTGAAAGTCGAATGATGAAATGTTGATGCTCATTTTGATTGGTTTATCCTTTCCGTCATTTATCAAGAAAAACGTCAGTCATGTGTTGGTTCCTGATTCTCAGATATGATGAGTTTATATTGTCACTTCCTTATTCTTTTCATTTTGGGCACTTACCACAAGAATTTTGAAAACAATTGAAACACGTTAAGCTTGCTGCATTGTTCCTCCTGTTCATACCAGCCATTACAAGATCCCGTCCAATAAAAAAAGAAATACAGTCCGTATTCTGTGCAAAATACATTTAGGTGTTCACCTGAAACTAATATCAGGCTTTTGCAGTCAAAATTAGAAAAATCATCTTCCCTAAAACACAGCCTTTTTAGTACAAACAACTCTCTTTTCATCCTATGCCTGCCAGAGAAAGTAATATTGTACTAATCATTTAACTGTGATTTTGTTGTTCTGTTCTGTACACGCAACATCTATTGCATGTCTGTCCATCCGGGGAGAGGGATCCCTCCTCTGTGGCTCTTTCTGAGGTTTCTTTCATCTTTTTTTCTCAATATGTAAAGTTTTTCCTCACTGGAAGCGAGGGTCTAAGGACAGAGGATGTCGTTCACTGTACAGAATGTAAAGCCCACTGAGGCAATGCGATTGTGATTTTGGGCTATATAAATAAAACTGATTTGATTTGATACTGTAACTGAAAAATATCATCCAGATTAACTGACTCAGATTGCAGCTCGTGTTAGCGTTTCACTGAGACACACCTACCACTTAGATTGGAAGCTGGTACCACAACAGGAGCAATGATTGCTGCAAGCAATACCTGTTCTCTTGTTCATATCGCCACCTGACTAATGTAAATCATTTAATCCATTCAAGGAAAGGACAATTGAGCCGAGAAACCGCAATGAAAACAAATGTTACTGCAGCTAATTCATTTACATGTAAATCCTGTGTCATTGTTTTCTACGTATATATCTTGAGATCTCAACATTTCTACTGTTCGGATGAAAACTGATTAAAATTCCCGATGAGACGCCTTTCCCCCCACAACCTTTTCAAGGTGAGGCAAAATCACTGATGTGCGTTGTCTCACCCATTATGTCCTTTTCTCTCTTTTCTTTTGCTCCAGCAGTGACACAGTCCTTAATATCCAGCATGGATATCTGTGAGACCATATGCCCACAGCAGGAACCCTGAAGAGGCTGGCAGAGGGCCCACTCTCAACCAGCAAATAAATAATGGGCCATTATGTTCAATCATATGCTGAGCTATAAAGGTCTAAAGCTCAGAGCTGCAGTATGCAGTATGCACTGTGAACAAACAGGGGGAGAACAGAACAGAATAGCATAGAAGAGTGTACTTTTAATACTAATGCAATAGTATACTACTCCATTAGTCAACAGAGAGGTCATTGGTTACATTACTCTTTATATTAATTAACTGAAGTCTCCTCACGTACATGTCGCACCTTCTGTGCTCATCATGTGTGTAAAAAGAAAAAAAAATGTTGTGGTTTGACCACTTTTAACAATCCATGGTTTGGAGGGATTACTATTTTACTCATCGTCAACAGCTTGTATCACAGTCACAGAACAGTTAACATTAGCTCCAGTGACTACCGTCTGTCGCAGAACAGATCTCAAAATTCTGCCGTCGGTTTAACGGCACCGAATGGTCTCGGGCCACAACATATTTCTGATCTGCTGCTACGTTATGAACCATCCGGTCGTCAGGTACAGGTCTGCTTTCAGGCCCTTGAGTCAAAACTAAACATGGAGAAGCAGCGTTCAGTTATTATGCACCACACGCCTGGAACAAACTCACAGAAAACTGCAGGTCCGCTCCAACTCTCACCTCTTTTCAATCAAGACTGAAGACCTTTTTGTTTGCCACTTCCTTTCATTGAAGCAATCTCAAGGCTTTGAACTGGGCTGTGACTTTTATTCTTTAGTCTTGTCTCTTTTAAACCTTTTCTATTTTAGCTTATTTGTCTATTTCTTAACTCGTTCTAATGTTTTGTTTCTTGATGTCTTCCTACTTCTTTTTAATGTATTTGAAATGCAATGTGTATGCCCCTGTAAAGCACTTTGAGTTGCCTTGTGTCTGAATTGTGCAATACAAATAAACTTGCCTTGCACACAGCGATTCAGAAATCCTGCTCCAACAGTGAAGCTCAGGAGTTAAAACACCAACTCTGAACAAAGCCACTGACTCCTGGTTGTAGGCTTACCACAAGCGCCAGGCTTAGAAGCCAGATTTCGTCATGGCCGAACTGTGTATTTACGCTTTCATGTGATGCACTGCGGCCCAGAAAGACTTTTTCCCATAAGCTAACATTGTGAAAGAAGGGTCTGTAAAACGGTGGAAAAAGTGTTTTGAGCACAAAATGACTCATTTGACAGTCAGAATTTAAGCTATCAGGTCAAATAACATTTGGAAAGTCCAGAAGAGAACAACTAAATCATTTTATCCCCGTTCAAGCTAGCCGGCTCTGTCGGCAGACGCATCTAGTGTGCACGCTCTATGGGCCCCACAGCACAGGAGAGCAGCTTTCATAGGAATGAATGGGGCTCCACCTCCATAGTTATGTCAATATATAGTAAGTCCTTGGTTTAACATTGGATAGCTAGCTACCTAGCCAGCAATAAACAACATGTAAATATGACAATTTTGGAGTAAACAGGAAAAGCATTTCTCCTCTTTTGGTGGAGGCTAACCACCTAGCCACACCTCCTTCGCTAAGCTAACATGTCTCAGACCAGTCTGCACCAATTATGCATGTAAGTCTATAGGTTCATTTGCATACTCTCACAGTGTCTGCTAATGCGTTCGTCAGCTAGCATTCTGAGGTGAAAAACAAAGCATGCCAAACGAAGCTCAGTGTAGTATCATTTAGTCCAGGAAGGAAACAACGTCAAATGTAAAGGTGATGCTACTCTTCCTTTAGTAGGTGAACCAGCACTATGCTATACCACAATAAGAACAAGCACCTGGTTGCCATGTCCGAGGATGGCTCCCAGCCATCAAACACACATATCTGTCTTTGTCTCCACAAATATGTCTGGAAATTGTCCCGGGGTCTCCTGGAAAATATCCAGTGCCGTCACACTTACAAATGTTGAAACCGTCTCAAACTGTGGTCACTGGCTTGGCAGCCTTGTGTCCTGCAACACCACCATGGCAGTGGTGCCCTCCGCCTCCAGAGACGTCAGGTCACAAACATGTAATGTGAACTTCTCAATATGGTGCTTGTGACACGTGAAAATGTGTACCCGTGGCTTGCAAGAACATTAACTGCTACGTTTTTTATTCAGCATCTGTGCTTGTCATCTTGGGCTCTCGGGACAAGTGATGGGTACTTAACAATATATTCTGACATTTTATAAACAAAGCGATTAGTCAGTGAATCCAGCAAATAACTGATGATGATGATGATGATGGCTGCAGCCTTAATCTGAACTATTGCTTTCAATCAGGAGTTGACGTCATTATACTTGGATGTAATAGAGGCCACTAATGTTTTGTAAAAGTTTATTATGTAATAGTTTGTATTTTGGACAGCAGCACTGCACAATAACAGCCATGTAACACCATGTTTCTGAAGAGGAATAATGTCTCTTTGTCATCACTCCAGGAAAACTGAAGGACTGCAATCTGGAGCAGTGTCTGCTTCCCTTCATGTCTGATTTGCATTTAAAAGGAGCGAATGCATATTTCACATTCTCTCATTCCTAATGTTTTTTCCTCTCAACGGCCGGTAGGGAAAGAAGTCAGTGAGAGGCCCGGGGTTATGATAATCTAAAGGTGTTTTTTATTACTAAGTCCACCGCAAGAGCGCGGAGAAATTATTTTGCCTTTGCCTGAAACAAAGAGTAATTGATGCGATTGCTTAAGTTGCATGTTGAAAAGGAGAAGGCAGAGCAACTCAAAGAGCACGCCATTGACGTCTGTCTAACATTGCGGTGTATTGATGTGACTCTTTGAGCTGCAAATTAGTTGAAGTGACAGTATAATGGACCCGGGTGAAAGGAGGGGGAGAATTTTAGGTGAAAACAAAGGATTCTTTCATTCCTTTGATGCCCACCAGTTCTCTACTCTGCAACGGTATCAATTATCGTTCCATATCAGGGAAATATAATCTATTTAGACTGGTTTGTTATGCAAATAACCCGAGGGGCTAAGGTGCTGAAGAGTTTTACAACGTGCAAGCCTTCCGCTTCTCTCTACAGCTCAAATCAATTTATGCTTTAAAACACGTCAGCAATGTCAGCCGTGGAGAAGAAATAGTGATTGTAGTTAAATGTTTGTAATGAACGTGCTGAATGACTGTTGTTGATTCGTGCAGCTTTTATACAGCAGGGGCCACCCGTCTTATGCTGGTACTCACAGTGGTGTTCGGCAGTACAGTAGATGCATACATGTTTCGTACTCCTCTCAGAAACCAGCACACATTCAGCTACGACCAACAGAGATTTATCGCCCGCCGCTGAAGCTCCCCTCAGCTCTACTGAGATCTTTACTGTCTGTCAACTCATTATTTTTGGTTTTGTTTCGAAGTTGTGGTTCAGTCTCGCAGTGCTCATCTAATCATCTAATTTCCAGGAGGCACCAGTTTTCAATGAAAAGCCCTCATAAATCCACTGTGCACTACCTGCTGAGCACAAAATGGCAGACAAAGTTAGCAACTACCCAGTGAACATCGTGTGTGTCATAGACTTTGTACAATTTGACTGCAGTTTTTTTGGACATATTTGAGGGGCACTGGGGACGTTTCCAGCACTGCTTGTGTCCACAAGACCGGGTTTTTTGGAGGAGGCGTCAGGACACAACCAGCCGTGTTTGTGGTGACCAAAACTGTGTGTTCTGAAGGAGACCTGGGGTGGTGACCAAAACAGCCAGACCGTGTTGTTTTCCTAACCATGGCCAAGTGGTTTCTGTGCTGAAACCCAACAAGAGCATAAGGCTAGCAATGTGACAGAAGAGAAAATGATAATTGAACCTAAATATATGGAACATTGCAACATTGCAACATATAGAAATCTTACTACTTACTAGCTATACCATATCTGTGGTTTTGCAGAAGTTGCCATTTTTTTCTGGCATTTGGGTTGCAGCTAAAGAGCCAGATATTTCCTTCAAGAGTGTGTGGGGACAAAAGTCAGAGCTAAAAGGACGGTGAATATTGAATTTAAGGACTTTCACACCGGGCTTGTATTACCAGGGGACCTCATGAGATTTAGAAATGATCCCCTCCTTGTGTTTCGTGTGGCCCATTAGCAGGGGACAGGCAAGGCCTGTAGTTTTTGGGAATTTACTGACATTAAGTCCAGGATATGATGTAAAGGCTCTGCATAGCATCAACGCTTAACAAGTGAAGCGTCTTTACTTCTGCAGCCAAATCAATAATAGTTTACAGTAGATTTCCTTATTTTTTTTTTCATAAATACAAATTTGCAGCTCACTTAGATCAAGTCAAAGATGCTTTGTGGCTGCACTTGAACACGATAACATTAATTTGCTCCTAACCTTCTCTGTCATCACAGCACAGCTGGTGACTGTTATTACACATATAATGCATCACATTTCTGACAACAACAAAAAAAAGAAAAAAACACCTGCTTCAACAGAAACACAACCGCCAATCACCGACATGCTGATTCACAAGGGACTAATATCATCAAATGATCACTGTGTTTGGAGTTTTTTCTTTAACAATTGGCAGATTTGCATGTGAATAAGATCACAGATGTCCTCAGCAGTTGTTACAAATTGCTTAAGGTCCCCAGGTAATACTAGTCCTGTGTGAATAGGGCTTTGGATTCATCAGGTGGACGGGAACTTCAAATGAGACATAATGTTGCAATAATAGGCCACTGTATGTACAAGTGTTCTCCACATCGACTTTATAACGTGTTAATGTGTAAATGTTGTGTTCACAGCTCGTTGCAGCCAAAAAAATTACAGTACATTACTGCAGGTTTAGTGCCAGTGAGCTTCAGCCTGCTTAGTTCTTCTCGTCCTGGACGGAATTACAATACTGTATGCACACAATCTCAAATAAGGTCTGTGTATATATATATATGTTTCAGAGTCAGTTGTACAGTACTGACTTGCTACAGTCAGAGCTGTCCAGTAGACTTGACACTTGACTTGGAAAGTGAGGCTGCCAGAAGTTGTTTAATTTTCACTGTTAAATTCCAGAATGATAAAAAATGTAGAAGACTGTGTCAGGCAGACCCTGCAAAGCCAGACAGCATGACCATTTAATTGTTTGGCCAATGCATCGAAGGGACTGGGACCGACTAGTATTGATACAGCTTTGAATGGATGATGTTCGGATGCTGTGTGATTTTCAATGAACGGCATTCAGAGACATCATTTTTTTTTAAAAAAGAACATGCAAAAACTGGCCACAGCTGCAGATACAGCATAAACAAGTTCAGATCATGCCGTTCGGATCGCATCCCGTACACTGTGACCCAAACGCTTGGCAGAAGAAGAAAAAAACTGATATTTTCCCTCAGCAGCAGACATGACTCATCACTGAGCGGACAAACATGCTCTTCCTTTAATGTAAGAAAAAGGATTGTTGACTAGTGTGAAAATTCACAGTCTAAGTGTGAAGATTCATGGTTAAGTCTATATTTTCACACCGACCGGACTCATTAATCACGTCTCAGTAAACATTGAGCATGTTTTGTTAGAAAATGACTTCCTGAACCCCCTGAAAACTCTGATATTGAAGTCTGATAGCCCGTGGGTAAAGAGAAGCAGAGTGTCTAATACCGGGCTGACTGATACCAAATTGCCTCTTGATGCCCAATTCGCCGTGGGAAATACAGCACCAGAAGCCCAGGACTCTGAGGTGGATATTCCCACAGGTTCCGAGTACGCTACGGAAGGAGAAAAATCAAATATATCCTGGAACAATTTGAATGCTGTGTGGAAATAAATATATAACACTGACAGGAGGCCCCGAGGAAAAATAGACTGGGAAACAACGGAGTAAGAGCCTCAGGACTGGTGAGAAGGATCTTCTCCCAAGCTCCTACTTTCCTCCAGTTCAACTATCTGTCTGTCACATTGATAACCTGTCACCAGATGAATACAGAAACCGCATGTTTAAAACATGAGCTGGCAGAGCACGGTGCAGGGTACATTGTGTGCGGATGTGTGCGTGCGGGCGTGTGCGTGTGTGTGTGTGTGTGTGTGTGTGTGTGTGTGTGTGGTGGCGGCACTGCAGTTTGTCATCTGCATATCTCTTCGCAATAAGTGTGTGATGGGTTTCCCTGAGTGCATCATTTGTTCATCATTTGTTGCACGCACACACACACACACACACACACACACACACACACACACACACACACACACACACAAACACACCCGTACTGAGTAAAATCACAAATTACAGCATGTCATGTTAATACCAGCATCAGAGACAGGATCTACAATGTTTAACCTTTAACATTCATACAAGATGACAGATGGGACGCGGCGTGCGCGTGTTTGGGCTCGAGGGAAAAGGACAGAAATAGTTTACGTGCAGTAGCAGGGATAATATGTGCAGTGTATGCATCGTATATACTGAGCACATTTTTACATGTCGCCCCTGCCTCTGCGGGACGCAGATTCGGGATTTTTCTAAATTGGGCTCCTGTGGCTCTCGCACGGAAAAAAAAAAAGTCAGACGAAATTAACTCCTCGGCCCGTCGACACTCAACACTGACACAAATCAGCAATTTCGGTGACAGAGCCTGCTGCTGACTGGGCGTTTGCTTCAGACACAGATGACTTTGCCACCCCTCCCCGGGCTTGTTTGCGGGATATGTAGCACTTACGCCACCAGTATCCGCTGGGTCAGGGTTTGCATTGACTTTCAAAATTACAGGGTCAGAGGCAGGATTAAGGTAGTGCATTTGCGGCTCCGGGAAAAGGTATAAATCCTGAGGGGATTTAAGGGTATCAGTGTATCAGTGCAGCACTTTCTGGCTACATAAACGATATAGAAAACAGCTCCAGGCGGAATTACTTTTCCAGAACACAGTTCTGCATCTTCCCAAATCCGAAAAAGACTGCCAGACTTCACACTTTCACAAAGCTGCCGGTACTTTGGTAAACAACAGATATGATCCAGACAAAGTTTCAAATTCAGCAAAGTACCTTCTTCAAACACAGCAATCAGTGGGGCTGCGGGCAAGGGAAGGTTCAAAAGAAACAGAGAAACACAGAGGCAGACAGAAAACACTAGAGCCTGCCGATATTGACGATACATTTATAATTACATTTTGAGATATGAGTCTTATCCCACGTAAATAAAAACGCACTGATAACTATGCTTAAGTAGAGCTGAAACCATTCATTAATCCACAGGAAATTAATCCGCGACTATATGACAACTGATTGTCTAACAATTGATTAATAAGTTGTTGAGCAAAACACAGCTGAGTGTCTGAGTCCACCTTTTCCAATATCTAGCAAACTGTTGCTTTACTTTATGTCACATTTCAGTATTCAGTATTCAGTGCTGTTGTTTCTTTCTCTGCAATGAAAGCTACAGGGCCATTTATCCATGATATAATGTCAACATATTTGAGCCGAGACAATCAGTCAATTAATCAATCGGAGGGACAAAAACAGCAAAATGTCAGTGAATATGTCAGCTGGCATTCTGGGAAATTACAGTGGGCACTTACAGACCTAATAATTAGGAACGCACGGATTTACCGGCCAATATTTGCCTTGTTTACTGCTATCAGCTATCTGCAAATAAGAAGACTTTCGCTAGGTGCGGTAGCCGATGTTTTTGTCGTGTCACATCGATCTCTCGCTGGCACATTCATTAGCTACCGGCTCTTGACGCAACTGACATCGGCGTGTAAGGCTATGTAAACCCTGAACAATTAGCTCAAAAGGTATTTGGAAGCAGTTAATTAAAAAGAAAAATCATCTTTTTCATGTGAAGGAAGGTTTGACTAAAGGGTTTTTTATACATTTTTGCGATTGAATTCGTACCCTTTCAACATACTGTAGTGAAGAGGTGAAGGTCTTTAAGAGGTGTCTTTGTTTCCCGTGGCACTGAGGGGGAATAAATAGGACCGATCAATGTATCAGCCAATATTTGCCTATCGCAGATTTATCACAATCGGCGTACGCATTGTTGGATTTGCCGACATGAAACCTTATTTTAAGAGACTGTAATGCAGAGAAGGATGATTCGGGGAATGTATAATTGTTAAAATCAAAGCGAAGTTTGTTGTTTCCGTGCAAAATATCTTGCCTTCATTATGTATCTTTGTCACCAGTGTTTGATTCTAGGGATCATTGCAAAATACATATTGGAATATTCTCTCACTATCTGCATCAGCAACTAAAAAACTAGTGTCAGTCAGGCTCTCACATTTAAAACAAGAGTCAATCAGGATACTGGTTGGCAAATTAACTGAGGATGAATAAGTAGAGTAATCACTAGGTGCATCCCTACCTACCAATAGAAATGTTTTAAAAACATATCTTCGGCACTTCTGTACTGACATCCTGTTAAGGCCAAAATGCTGATACCGGTCTAGGCGAGAGGCTGAATTGAGCCGGTGACATCATCCCGGAGCTTGTATCAGTCAGACTCTGGGAGGACGAGGGAGTCTGAAAGTTTATAGAGGAGAAGTTTACAGAGTCGAGGCAACAGCAGTGACTGTGTCAGCAGTGGGTCTATTTTACACCAACAGACTCAGATCAGCTTTACACCAGTTCATTAGGCACCTACTTACCATGAAAAGGCCACCGTGACCACAAACAACCCACCACCCACACTCTACCTATTTGTCTCTCCTCTCCATCTTAACCTCCTACCCGCTCTCTCTCTCTCTACACACACACACACAAACACACACACGCACAGAGCGTTCAGTTTAATCAAAATAGACCTGCCCTTCAACACATTTACATGTCTCGTAACGGGGGAGACTCACTACGGAGCCCGTCATTACGCGCACCATTAAAACACAGCAGTAGACTAATCTGGCGCCTCGATAAGGGACAGCAGCAGCAGCAGCGGAGGAGGAGGAGGAGGAGGAGGCGCAATAGAGGACATGGGAGAGGAGGCTGGTGGAGGATGCTGCAGGAGGAGGTGAAGTAAAAAGGTGAAGAGGGGCAAGCTGGAGGGGCGGAGTACTAGACTGGTTAAGAATATATAGGGGAAGAGGAGGACAAGGGAGTCTTGAGGAAGTGACAAGGGCAGGAGGAGATACTTGAGGAGGAGCAGAGCAAGAAGGCAATGCTTGTGGAGGAGCAGCGGGAAGAAGAGGAAGGAGGCGGCGTGGTGGGGAAGTGGGAGCGGGAGCAGAAGCAAGGGACGCAGCAGGAGCAGCGAGGCGAAAAGGCGAGGTGAAGCTCAGGGGGCAGGTCAAGCTCGAGGAGGTAGAGACATACGTGATGCTTGAGGAGGAGCAGCAGGAGCAGAATTCGGTTCCCTCGGCAGGAGGCGACGCTTGAAGTGGCGCAGCGCCAGGAGGTGACGCTCGAGGTTAACGGGCGGGGAAGACAACACGTGAACACACGCCCAGGGACGAGTCCCGACATTCAGAGATGCTCAGCGAGGAGCAGGCGAGGTAACGGCGAAGGTTTGAAGAACAAGGAGCGACTATTGGGGGAGGTCAGAAGGGAGATGCTTGGAGAGGGGCAACGGGAGAAACAGTAATGCTTGGGAAAAGGAGCAGAAGAAGAAGGATGTAATGGCCGAGGAGAAGGAAGAGGGGCGGGCCAATCTTAAGAATAAGGAGAAGAAGAGCTTGGCGAGGAGCAGCAGGAAGGTGATGCTTGGGAAAGGAGTAGCAGTAGTGACAAAATGATTCAGGTTCAGGGAGAAATACCACATGGAGCAGCAATGCTTTGGAGGAGCAGGGGATCATTATTACATTACATGTAGGGAAGTTAGGAGGTCATACTCGATGAGGAGGTGCGGCAAAAGACCGCAGTAGGTGATGTTTGGAGAGGAGCAGGAGGTGATGATTGGGGAGGAGTAGGAGAAGGTGCAGGATGAGTGAATATCTGATGCAGCAGCAGGAGATGCTTTGGGAGAGATGCTAGAAGAAACAGTAACGCTTGAGAGGAGCGACAGCTACAGGGGGAAGCAGAATGTGGAAGGAGCAGGGGCTGATCGTGCTGGAGGAGCAGCAGGAGGCCATGCTCGGTGAGGAGGTGCGGCGAAAAGAAGCGGGAGGAGCAGTGAAGAGCCGCGGGAGCGAAATTTGAATGCTCGGAGAGGAGCAGCAATGTCAGGAGGAGCAATGCTGTTTTGGGAGGGGAGCAGCAGGGGGACGTACTCTGCGAGGAGGTGCGGCGTGAGAGGCAGGAGGCGGTGTTTTGGAGGGAAGCAAAGGTGGGTGATTCTTGGAGGGGGGGGGGGGGGGGGGGGGGGAGGAGGA
>OMLP01013892.1:0-12990 GCA_900302685.1 Spondyliosoma cantharus
GGACTGAGTTTGGGTTTGGAATTTTTTTTTCCCTCTATCCCCCTAGCGCAGCTCAGCCGAAAGGCCAGCCGCAGAGCCCCGGACTTGATTATATCCACATGAGTGCAAACATTTGTTTCTAATCCATTTTATATAAGAAACTTCCAGTAGTGCCGGATGAATACACGCCTCAAGTTCCTCAAAAACCTTCTCAGATCAAGTATCTAGAGGCTTGAGTTTTACAAATTCTGCCCCTTGATTCATGTTTTATTTATATATAAATAAATTGAAGGTTCATTCTTATTCCTTTGTTTGTTTTGTGACAAGACATTCTTCATCTTTTTAACATCTTTCTTATTTACCCAGCATGGCTATTTTTTTTGATAATCATCCTCAACTGTACAGCCTGGCTTCAATATTTTCATTTGGCGGCTGTATAACAAGCCCACTTATTCTTGCCTTTTAAACTTACTCCTCATTTCCCTTTTGTTTTGTGTTTTTGTCTGAGAAGTACCCCGCACCCTCCTCTCAACCCCATCAAAGGGCCAGAGCCTGAGAGGCCCCTTGTAAAGATCAGAAAACAACAGTAAAAGATAATAACTGGGTCTCGTACGAAAAGCAAGGGAGTGAAGAAGGGGATAAAAAAGCAGCGCAGCGAGGTGTGAGTCAAAACTTTGCCTTCTAATTCCACAGATGCTTCATTCGTGACTAAAAGCAACTTGCAATTAATGTGACTTTGCAATGTTATCTCTTACAATGACTCCATTAAGTCTGCAGACACCTAACCAAAAAAATGCAAGAAAGAAGGGGAAGAGGAGACTTTACGGCGTTGTGTTGCACATCTGCTTCCTTGGCGGAAAGAAGGCTAGCGATTGATTTGTGCTCAGATGATTGGCAGGTCTGAGGTAGGTTTACTCAGTGGCTTGAGGCCTTTAAAGCCCCAAAACCACTAAATCTGGTTCGGAAAGCAGCTTCAGATTGCAAATCCCTCCGAACATTTGTTTTTAATTTATGTTCTATACCTGATGGTGGAAGTTTATTCACTTTTTGTTTGGCTATAAATGACAGGATCTACCACGTTGTTCACCCCTCCCTACCTCATAAATTCACATTATATTGGACAAGCTGTCATGTCACAAGTCATGTGACGTCTGGCAGATTTTGTACAAGGCTCCTTTTATGTAATCAGTTCTTTTGCTGTTTTAGCTTGTTGATTACAGACAAAGTATTCAAAAGAAAAAGTGCAGAACCTTTTCCGAAATGGCTGTTTTTTGTCGCTGGGGTTAAAAAAAACTCCCAACATCTGAGACTTAAATGTTCCTTTTTAAACCTTTTTTTTTTTTTTTTTGGCTTCTTTGAGTCTTTAGCTTCTTGCATACTTCTATCCTCTCTCTCTATAAACCTGTTTCACTGTTGCTTCTATCTCTGCTCTTTTTACTTCATTTCATTTCTCTCTGGGCCTCAAACGAGCACTCTGCTTTGCTCGCCTGCCTCTCTCTCTCTCTCTCTCTCTATCCCTTCCTCTCCTCCCTCCCCTCCCCTCCACCCGTCCTCTCCCCTCTCTCGCTCGGCGCTGTCCTTAAATTGTACGGTATTTACAGTATGTGGCCAGACGCCAGGTTTCCATTAGGTGCTTCATTCCCTGGAGACGGTGCCGGTGGCCTGGGATGTGTTACCTCTGGATGGAGAGCAGGAAGAGGGTGCGGAAGGGAATGAGCTAGAGAGGGAGAGAGAGGGAGAGGTGAAAAGGAGGGGAAGGGAGAGTGCTAAGCAGCAGTATTTACGGGAGGGAGCAAGAGATGAGCGAGGGGTGGTCAACCGAGAGAAGAAAGAGTGCAGGAGGGATAAGACAGATGAGGAAGAGAAAGAAGGGGAAAGAGAGGAGGGCAAGTCAGATGAACTCTGCATTTACGTAACATTTACATTTACATTTAGAGCATTTAGCGGACATGGTGACTGTTAGTTGTCTGCAGTTACCTGATGAGGTCTTTTCTTATTATTGATTAGATTCATAAGAATCTATGGTCTAAAGTCTATAAAATGTCAGAAAATTATGAACAGTGCCCATCAACATTCCCCAAATCTGGGATGATGGCATAAAAAAGGCTTTTTATACTCAATTTACAATTCTTTAAAAAAGAGAGGATTGAACATTGAAGTTAGCACAATGTATCTGTGAATCTTAATAAACTGCTTTCCGCCACTGAACTTTCCTCTCTACGCACAGGGGGGCTGCAGAAATCCAATAATTACAATGAATAATAACAATTAAATTATTTTAGTGCCATGAATCGAGCTTTAAAAATGCTGCATCCTAAAATTGCCATTTTTAGGTTCAAACTTTTGTGTTCTACTGAAAAATGTTTGCTCAACATTAAAGCATGTAAACACATTATTTTTCTGCATTGGATCCGCCAGTGTTTATGCGACCAGAGTTATGCTGGAGGCGTGGCTGAGGGCGGAGACTGTGTGGTTATGACATCAGAACCTTTCAGACGTCCTGCAAGCTCATTTAAAGCCAGTTTCTAAATATGAGGCTGTGGATTTCTGCTATGGATTGAGCGTTTTGATACTTGATACTTTGATACTCACAGTATTAATATACAACATAAGCTGGATCTCTCACTTATCAGTGCACGTACAATATGGGACCTTTAAATCCCCTTATATATCAAACTCCTAACACTGAAATAACCTCATCATAATTATTTTCTGGAAAGCTTCTTCTTACATTGACATACTCTATGACAATCAAACGGATCTTAACTTAATTTGTAAAATCAGTGGAATGTCCCTTTCAGAATAAGCCGTTGTTCTAAAATAGAAATCTGATTACTGATATATATCGCATGTATGTGCAAACCTATTGCACAGCTTCCTGCACAACCGCATTTCTCCTGGTTTCTTTCTGTGCGTGTAAATATACAGAGCCAGTGATAAGGAGTGCAGGAGATAAGGCGGATAAGGAACAGAGTGGGTATGAAGGCAGATCAAAAAAGTGATAGAGGAGGGAGGGAGAGATGGGGGGAGATGAAAACGCTGGGGAGAGAATAATGGAAGTTAATGAAGAAAGAGACGGGAAGGATGAGCAAGAGGTCCGAGAGGGGTTTTGGATCAGGGCTTCTCTTCTTATCTGCTTTATCTCTTCTGGTTGTTCACTGCCGGACTCTCTCCCTCCCTTCTACCCTCCTTCCATCTGTCAGACAGACAGCTGTTGGCTGACTCCCTCTGTTGTTGTGCACTCCGTCCCTGATTCAACCCAAGCCCTCCGTTCCTCTGTCTCCTTCCAAATATGCTTTTATATTTCACTTCCCTCCTCTCTCTCCCCTCGAGTTCTCTGCAATTCACCCGGTCAGAAAGTTAAAAAGGTCCTGGGAGTGGGTTACATGAGAATGTCAGAGACATCAGTGTGCAGTTTGTTCTGTTGCCTTTATTGTCGGCAGTGTTTTTGTTTGAACTGCGACAGATTAGAAATGTATAAAGAACCAGAGCGATCGAGAGAGTGAATTAAACCAAGCGTTTATTAATACTTGAGCCTTTCATAGTAGACCCCCCCCTCACTTTAATACATACGATGCAACATTTTTGCATGTTATTGACTTCGTTTGTTCTTCTTGTTCTTCTTTGTCTTCGTCTTCTTCGTCTTCGCTGTCAGCTTTTTTGTCTTCGTTGCCTTGCTCTTTTTCTTCTTCTGCACTGTGTTTCAAATCATTATGCAAATACGATCTCGATTAAAAAAAACATTTGATTTCAGTTTTAAATTAAAGTTTTCGATTGTGCTGCCTCTCCTGTCTGTTTAGATCACTGACATCAATCTTAGACAGGTTTGGTAATTAGTTTAAATTATAGGGAAACTACTTGAGGAGGGTTGTTCCACATTATTATGCAAGTCACAGGTTTCATGCAATATGGGGAAAGATGAAAAGCGTGCAATTTGAGGTATGAAAACGTTGGATATATCATGAAAAATCATACTGTGAAAAGACTTGTGTGTGATTCAGAGCGCAGACGGGTTCGTTCAGATAAAGGGGTATTAAGGAAAGTTTCTGTAAGGTAAATTCGTCGTATTAAGAGAGCAGCTGTGAAAGAGCCACTGATGAGTATCGGACAGGTATTTGAAGCTGCTGGTGTCTCTGGAGTCTCAAGAACCTCTGGATGCAGGATCCTCCAGAGGCCTGCTGATGTGCATAAAGCTGTATTTCGGCCAAACTTAACTAATGCCACCAAGGAGAAATGATTGCAGTGGGCTCTGAAATGCATGAAAACTAAATTTCAAGCAGTTTTATTCACTGATGAATGCCAGTCTATCCTGGATAGCCCTGATGGATGGAGTTCTTGATGGTTGGTGGATGGCCACCATGTCCCAACAAGGCTGCGAAGTCAGCAAGGAGGTGGCGGAGTGATGAGCTGGGCTGGAAACATGGGAAGTGATTTGGTAAGCCCTTTCAGGGCGCCTGAAGGTGTCAAAATGACCTCTGCAAAATATGTGGAGTTTCTTAACTGCCCATTTCCTGCCATGGTATAAAAAGAAGAGCTGCGCCTTCCAGAGTAAAATCATTGTCATGCGCACCATTCGATGCCACAAAAAATACCTTTGAGGCCTTGGCTGCTATGGGCATAAAGGGAGAAAAAACATGGTGTGGCCATCATCCCCTGACTGCAACTCTATTAAGAACCTGTGGAGCATCCTTCAAAGGAAGCTCTATGAGGGTGGGCGGCAGTTTACCTCAAAACAGCAGCTGTGGGAGGCAATTCTGGAATCCTGAAAGGAAATACAGGCAGAAGCTGAACATGGATAAGAGATTTGTTAAAGTGATATAAAAATCATGCTCCTATGTTAATATGTAACTTGATCAGTAACAATGTTTTTGATTGAAATGGCTTTGATTTTAGTAAAATTACCACCTAATGCAAAAAATATGACAGATTTCTGTTTTCAATCCTTTTCTTCTGTTTTGGATTTGGAACACTGCATTTTGAGAAATTTTGCAAAAAATGCCATTGTCATCATTGGTAATTTAGTTTAATAAAATATTACGATATAACTGTTGAGGAATAAAAAAATCCTATTGACTGCCAATTGTTTATACTATTTTGGAAAAAGAAACACAAAAACAGTATATGCATAATAATTTGGAACACAGTGTACTTCTTCCCATCTTAAGCTACTACTTTTACTTCATGGTAGAAATACTATCTCAAATAATGAAAATAAATCACTGATAAATCACTTTGGAGTAAAAAAAATAACCATTGTTATTTTCTTTTAGCACATAAAAGAGTGTGTTCAACTGTGTTCACCAGCTTCAATCAAACATGCTGGTATTAAATCGTCCTTAAAAACTGATTTTGGTTAAATCTGAGAATGCTGGATGCCCACACTTGAGCTGAATCAATGTAACCCTCTCTGTTATGCTGTATTGTTTCATCTTGCCATATAACTGCAACGCAAGTGTAAGTAAACGTTTCCTTTTTTCGACTTATTAAACAACTCAATTCTGTTTTCCTTGATTTTACCTGCATTCACCCGCTTACAGGTCCGCTGGTTGGATGTCGGTGGTATGGAGGAAGTGAAGCTGAAACTGAAGCAGGCTGTGGAGTGGCCTCTGAGGCACCCTGAGGTCTTCACCCGCATGGGGATCCAACCACCGAAAGGAATCCTGCTCTATGGGCCCCCAGGCTGCTCCAAGACCATGATAGCCAAGGCCCTCGCTAATGAAAGTGGTCTCAACTTCCTTGCTATTAAAGTAAGTTTGAATTATCATACTGCTTTATTGTCTTTGTCTGGGTAAGATAAAAGCATACTTAATGTTTTGGTGCAGTGCATGATGAGGTCAATTTTTATTCATGAATATGAACAAATAATGTATTGCAGGTGTGTGTCTTTATATCATATTGATATCATATTCATTATTATCATGTTGAGTGATGGGCCAAAACACAGCATATGACTCAGTGGGAAAGTGAGTTAGTTTAAAGGCTCAAAGAAAACATGTCAACACTTCAACTCTGCTGTGATGCAGTTCTGGTGATATGGGCAAGAGTTCAGTGGTGATGTCATCAGCTTGATAACTGATGACTTGTTAATTCAGTTTCATCTCACAGTTGAAGCCTTTTAAGGTGAACCTTTGTATGAAACTGAAAGAATTCTCTGGAAATTACATTGACTTTATGAACAACCATATAACCAAAGGGAAGTTGCAGAAACAAAATAATGTCAATATTTCATTATGGCAGAGAGGTCAACCTGTCGTCACCCCTAACACTCAATTTTCCCCTTTTACCTAAAGTAGTTTTAAGCAACTGACAATTACTGTGTTTTGATTACTTGATTGATGATCTAGTTTGTCAAAGTGTCAGAATACAATAGTAGTGAGAAACAAGTCCAAGTCCTCTTTTACACATCGTGTTTCATCAGTCCTAAAGCCAAAGATATTTAGATAGATATATATGAAACAGAGAAATCAGGACATCTCCCTATTTAAGCAGTTGACAACAGTATTTTCAAAATATTATCAAATATCAATTGATTATCAAAATAACTGGTGATGATTTTCTGTCAACTAATTAGTGAAACAAATTATTGAATCTCTAGAGTTAAATATTCAAAACCAAGACTTCATGTTTTTTGGTTAGGACGTCTTGTACAGTCAGTCAGTGTCAGTCTGACACATTTTGTCTCTTTGGAAACTTTGATATTTCCACCACGGTTCAAAATGTTTTGTGTGGGTTATGTGATTATTGATGTCTGGTGAGTCAGTGGAATTAAGGAGGGCGACGTACATCTAACATGTTACGTAACGCATAGATAAAAACAGGTTAACAGATAAAAACTGAAATAATCATCACATTGCATATAAAGTGTATGCGTGTGTCACAGTAGTAATGGAGATTTCTCTGATGAACTGGAAGCGGTCTGACTGCCCAACTTCCTCTGCAGAGAGCTTTCCTGTCCGACCTTTGACCCTGCGTTTGTCCCCTCTCATTCATCACCCCATCCTCTCTGCCACCCACTCTGTCACCCTCACCACAGCCTGCCCCGGCCTGGTTGACAGAGATTGATTGAACAGCTTGTTGAATTTTTGATCAGGGGATATTTGCAAAGCTGTTGCTTAGCGAGACACAACGATTCGACAGATTCTCTCAACCGTGGTCATTAAGCCAACTGCAAGATGCGGGAGTGCCTTCGAGCTTGTTTGTTTTGGTTTACTTCACAATGTCATTGAAACGTTGTTTTAATTCAACCTGGAGACATTATCGCTGAATTTTTGTTTTGTGTTGGATACAAAGGCGGGAAAAAAAAAGAAAAAAAGAATTGCACTTTAATCCCGTGCGGCTCTTCTGAAGTCATCAGGAAGACTTTCTGCATCATGAAAACGGGGAAAAAAACATCCTATCCCTCCTGCTGAAAGCTGCTCTCCAGCATCTGCAATAACAGTATCAGGTTTTTCCAGTGCAGCGGTTGCTTTGACACAGATATGTTATCCAGATTTAAATGTGGATACTTTAAGCCTCTGCCTTATTTCCTCTGTGTGAAAAAGCCCTATTATCATCTGGTCAATTTCAGGTTCCTCCCACTGCAGCCACTCATAGTCACTCACATCCGCAGATGTACTCGCACGCACGCACGCACACACACACACACACACTCACCCTCTACACACATTCCGTATCTCTGCGGTGTCAATGGTTTTAAACTTACCGTGTCCAGCACTCGGCTTATGCCGCAGAGAGAGGAACCTGGGATTAATGAGTCAACCTCCACACTTACTGCAGGAGACAAAAGGGCTCGGAGTTAAGTGTCGTCTCCTCCGTCAGCACAGAGGTGTTGAAAGGGTGGATTGCAGGGGAGGAAGTTCTTGTGAGGGCTGAGTGGATGTTTATCTGCTTGTGAGTGAAGGACAGAAGAGCACGGAAAGAAATGGAGGAGAGGGAGAAGAGGGCAAGAGGGTTGTTGGCAGTCGGTCAGTAGTAGAGTGTAAAATTAGCAGTGGTGGTAGTAAAAGTGGCGTCGTGGTTTTTTGCAGTATTAATAGTCCACACTAAGCCGGGAAAAACTACGCTGAAAAACAAAGTAATGTGGGAAATCAATATATGCCATCGGTCTTCATGAAATTTCTAAATGATTCCCATCCATACTGAAATACCTAACCTCTTCCTCCCCCTTTTTGTTTTTGAAAGACTGTTGTGGCCAGCAATGTGGCTCTCTGTTCTGCGATCACTCATCACTCCCCCTCATCACACATATCTTTACACCAAAATTAGCATGTATATGCAGTTTTTAAACTGCTAAAAACAGGCAATTGACTTTTTTTCCCATTGCCAGTGTTTGTCATTCTGTTCTGCACACAAGCTATCAGGCAGCTGACAAGGCTCGGGTACTGGCATGGAGGCCACTGACAATATAACGGTACTTACTCTCTCAATATCTTTCACTTCGGTGTCTCTTTCAAACACTGATTATAAACTTGAGCGCTGCTTGATTGGAGAAGGATTCAAAATGTATACATGCCGATGTCCTTAACTTTGACGAGCATCATGAAAAAAATCGGCACGTTCTCTCGGGTGTCATGTTTCCATCCTATCAGAACTGAAGCTGATAAACACGCCCTGACTGCTGCAGTCATTTGATGTGAGAATGAATGCTAATTGGACCCAATATCAGATGTTTTTAATACAACTGAATTTCCAGTTGTAAATGAATCCACAGTTGTAGCCATTGAGTGAATTTATCCATATATGTTGTCAGATAACTAAACACAGACGTATAAACTGATTTGATCAAGGTGCTCAAGAACGCAGGCAGAAGGTTCTTACCTTTAGTGCCAACACCTGATAATGATGTGCATTATACCTGATCTTAATGTATGAAAAACCTGTTATTTTTACCCTATGGCAAACAATTCTAAAATATACATATTGATGGGCTTAAAAACATCCTTTGAATGTGGACGTATGTGGATGTAGCAGTTTAAGTAGTCAGTATAAAAGTTGCAGCAGTTATAACCGGTAACAGGGAGGCTATCAGTGATCTCCAGGAAACTTCTGAATTGTTGCATTTCGCTTGAGCTGTAGGACTTTGTGTCTTTCAGTGGGAACAAATGCCAAAGCTGGAAATGAATCATGCACAGTTTGCTTGATTAGCCTTGACTGAGGCCATGCCAAAACTTGGACAAACTTATCTGTCCACCCTGCACAAATTGTTGATCTGAACCAAATGTGGTGCTTCATTTTGGGCACAAACCTGACATTTGGCCTGTGATAACATGCCAAAGACTTCAGTTTACTTGCTGTGTAGAAATAGCAGCAGTGGTAGCAGCAGTACTTGATGTACTGTTGTACTCGCAATGCTGTGGAAGGCTGTAGTAGCAGGCACGGAACCGTGGTGTTCTCACAGTGGGAAGTGTCTTTATTTTCGAGCTCAACCGCAGATGTTGCACACAAACATAAACCAGTACACAGTGTACTGAGAGCATTGTGGCACTGTGCGTTTACACCACACACACCCTGCTGTCCTTCGTGACATTCTCACGCTGTGTTATCGCTGTTTCACTCTGTTCCAGGGCTGGCCGATAGGGCCAAAAGTGTTATCACGCTATGTTTTTTTTTATGTTGATCGATGTCGATAATTATCACCAGAAGGTTAATTATGGTTTATAAAATAAATGTATTTATTGTCAGATACTAGATGACAGAACCAATGTAACTGAATGAATGTAACTAAGTACATTTACTCAAGTACTGTACTTAAGTACAAGTTTGAGGCACTTGTACTTAACTTTCTGCTACTTTATACTTCCACTCCACATCATTTATTTGGTAACTTTAGGTACTCGTTACTACTATCAGAGCCAAAGTAGCTAATTTTATAATGTATTATATCAATCTGATGAAAAAACAACCATGATTCCAAAAATTACAAAGAATGCTGAATATCAGATCTAATAATCAACCATGTTGATAATCGATCCACCACATATCATATTATTTACTTTTACTTGTACTTTTGAAACTTAAGTACAGCTGATATCACATACTTTAAGACTTTTACTGACTTTTACCTATGGGTGACTTTTACTTTTACCAAAGTAATATTCTAACATGATGTCTTTACTTTACACTCAAGTTGGGTACAAAACACAACCATGATTACTTTAAGCTTGTCCTTAATCATAAATTCAATATCTGTGTTTTTTCCCCCCCGTCCAATTGGCAATAAAATAGATTGATTTAAAAGATGCGCTACTTTGGCTCGCATGCAGAGTAACTAATAATTGAAGTTACAAATAAATGTAATAGAGTAAAGAGTACTTAAAACGTAGTGGAGTGGAAGTATAAAGTAGCAGAAAATACTTAAAGATTTTGCTTGAGTAAATGTACTTAGTTACATTCTATCACTGCTTTTTTACTACATCAGCAGTTGTGATGCCTAAAACCTAAATATTTAGCTGCCAGTATGCCAAATAATAGACCAAATCCTTTTGTTGTAGGGTCCAGAATTACTGAGCAAGTATGTCGGAGAATCTGAAAGAGCCGTGAGAGAGGTACGTCCATTTCACTTCCCATACCATAAAAGGATCACATCAGTCTGTTGTTACTATTGTTCTGTTGACATAAAGTTATGCAAGCTGACATTCTTCTTAACCATCCAAACCAAAGTGCTGCACTTTGTAAATATTTTTAGCTGTTGATGGAATGAACAGATGACCTGACATCTAATTTCTGACATTAATGCGTGCTGTGTTTCCTGCGTATGTTTGTGCATAGAGTGATTCACTGGTCCCGTTAAAGATTTGTCCTGTTTTCCTCTCGTCTATTGTTGCTTACACTTGCAGGTGTTTCGGAAGGCGAGGGCCGTCGCTCCCTCTATCGTCTTCTTTGACGAGATCGACGCTCTCGCCAGTGAAAGAGGAAGGTAGAGTGTGTTGCTTTTCCTAACACAATAGAGAGAGGTATATAATTAGAAGGAAAGATGCAAATAGAACATTAAAAACACAGTTCTTGCACACTTGATGAGTTTTCACTTCCTGTCTGAACGTACTATGGGTGATTGTTCACTGTTGACCACTGCTACTGTCCGCTGTTTGCTATTTTCGGCAATGTGGTCATTCATTGTCCGGTGTTGACAAATGCACAGTCATCGCTGCGGTCTGCTTTAATTTACCAGCGCGTCTCACAAAGATTCACTTATGAATGGATGGAGCAAACATCCCAAAATGTCTGCATAGCTGCTCTATGAAAGCCAGCCACTGGGTTCCCATGGTTTCCTCTTAGACTTTTGTGGCTTTTTGCTACCGGCGAACACAGAACACAGTCTTGTCCGGAGGTGCTTTAGTGGGATGGCACTGGGAACATCTGTCGCTTAAAGGGAAGAGGATGGGGGGCGGACAGAGGACACTGACCGGAGGCGCACAAACACTTCATTGTGCCAGTCCACGGCAGATGGGGAAGGCCAAATATGCTGCATGCTTCCTGGTAAACCAGTCGATGAAACTAAATGTTGCAGCAAGGAGCACAGAAAGGCCAACAGGCTGTCTCTAGAACTTTGTGAGCCCCCGGTCAGATGTTTCAAATGTAGTACACTGCTAAGCATAATACATTTTGACATCTTTGATTGAAGTGCCACTTATCATGAAATGTAGAATTATATATCACAGTTTTATTTATTATAACTTTGTATTAGTCTAATTTTAGAATAGTCTTTAAAACAGGATCCACTTTGTAAGAAAACAAGATTTGCTCATGAAATTAACCATATCCTCTTACTGGTAAGTTACTGATTCATGCAACCAGTAGCAACTCTTTAGTCAGCAGTATGATTGAGCTCCCCCCCTCCTACTCTTGATGTTCAATTTTCCGAATACACTCCCATTCTCCGCCAAGCTGCAGCCGGCTGTCACCAATAACGCAGCACAGCGTGAGAGTTTGTCAGCTGGCTGCAGCGGACGTGGGGCTGGACCCGGGCGCGAGGCCACTCGCCATTTAAAAAAAATAAAAAAAATAAATGCACTTAGCCCTGATCTATAAAGGTTATTTATTGGCCCTCACTTCCTGCCATGTTTAATCAATGAAGTGGCTCACCTACGCCGGCAAGAATTCAAAACTGTTGACACAACCAGACAGCCTCTGCTGTGTGGTGGTGTATGTGTGTGCGTGTTTTCTTTTTCCTCTCGAGGCAGGAGATGAGAAGCACCTGTAAATCTGTCAGCCTACCTGCCACGAGTCCAAACTGGTGGAATGAAATGACGAAGACAGAAAGAAAACAGGAAAGAGAGGCAAACCAGGAGAGACAAAAACAGACAGTGAATGTGAGATAGAGGCACAGGATCGACAGATCAAAAAAAAAAAAAAGTGTTTTACTGCAATAAAAATAAAGTGAGTACATTCCTAACAGATAACCTAGAACAGAAAAAATGGAAGATAATTATGAGAAATGAAAGATAGATCATTGGATTTGAAAAGAACAATGAATAAAAGAGTCAAATGTTTCTGCTCTCTCTCTCTCTACCTTTCTCTGTCTTTCCCTCCCTCCCTCGTTGTCTCTTCTTTTCTTTCAACCTCATGCAGCCTTTCCTCATTTCCTTTCTAATTCTTTTTCTTTTAATGACATCCTGTCTCCTTTTGTCTCTCCGTCTGTCACCCCAGTTTCTCTCACCTCTTTTATTTGTCCTGCCTTCCATATTTTTTAACTTCATAATCTCTCCAATGTACCACTCTCTTCACTAATCCTAATCCCTCCTTCCTTTTCTCCCCACTATCTCCCTTCACCCAAACTTTCTCTCTCCCCCTCTCTCTCTCTCTCTCTCTCTCTCTCTCTCCCCCTTCATATCTCAGTGACAGAGCTCCTTTGTGTTCCTCTGTAGCCTTGTCTGTGCTAATGACGTCTGGCACTTCCGCTGGCCCTGTCAACAGAGACTCTGTGTGTGTGTGTGTGTGTGTGTGTGTGTGTGTGTGTGTGTGTGTGTGTGTGTGTGTGTGAGCTCTGAGAAGGGTGGCTATCTGCACTGCATT
>OMLP01013894.1:9432-20089 GCA_900302685.1 Spondyliosoma cantharus
ATTTAATCATGTTTGTAATCAATACCCTAATCCTCTCATCTGGCCACAAATAAATTCATGTGACTCCTCGCTGGAGGGGCTGCTATAAAGGAATTAAATTAATGAAACTTCTGCCCTGCTCGGCCCATATTCTTATTATCAATTGATCACACTGTCTGAGCAAAAAAACCTCCGAGCACACACACACGTGGGGTGAAATTGAATTGGGATTCTCCCTGGAAGGAGGAAAAAGGGAAGAAAAGAAAAGAAAACAAAGTGCAAACCGGCTGGCTAATTTTGTAGCTGGCTTGAATCGAGATTGCCCATTTGATCCGTGGCGAGGTTTCGAAACAGTTTATCTCCCGAGCCTTTTGTAATTCACAGAGCTTTGATTACTGGAATTGGAAGGACACAGGCTGCCACTGAAAGCCTGATTTGTGCCTCCAACTCACTCGAGGGGTCGAAGTCAGACGTTTAACCTCCGCTTACTGAATGCTCATTTGACTGCCGGTTGTTTCGCAGTGCAGGCGACCGGCTCGCCGGAGAGTCTGTGGAGGAACTTCACTGGCAAAAGATTCACCCTCGTTTTCACTCAGTCAAGACTTCTTGCAACGCTGGAGTTGCTTGACTGCGTTTTCTGAGATCGTTATGAGTCAGAAGTCAGCGTGAATACTTCAAATAAAGACGGAGGCTTTTACTTACCGCAGCTGAAGAGGGTTTGATCTCAAATTCACCCAGTTTGGATTCCAGTTTAATATTAATACAAATGCAAAAGTGGCTCATGTAGGCTGATTGGCGTGTTATTTTTTGATGAACGCAGCCTAATTTTCAATTGTTCACTTAACCTTTTAATGCTAAACATCTCCGGGACTCGTTTGGTTTAATTAAGTAGCTCAACCAAACACGACGAATGAAGTGGAGGCCAAGTGGAGTGTGAGATTAGCATTTTTCCTGATTTCAGATTGGTGAGTGTGTGACTGATGAAAGTAGCGTCGTGGAAAAAGTACATCACTTAATTTACCTTGTGAGCTGTGACATCACCTCCAACCCTTCATCTCTTTCTTCGGTGTCACCTGTGAGATGCACCTTTAGTTTAATATCAGCATTTATTTGAGAATTTAACGTATTAAACTTGATATTTTTTGCTGCTTTTCTCCCCTCTCTCCCTCCTCGAAGCCATATATCTCATCTGTATCCTCAGCGGGCCGCCGCAGTAATCTGTTTTTAACTCGCCTGTTGTCGTCGTCAACAGTCGTCGTTGTCGCTGTAGTCACCTGCTCACCGGTTACCCACCGTCACCCACCGTGTCCACGCTCCACTGCTCCTTCTGTTTCATTTCATCCTCGCAGCCTCAACAGCACTATTGATATCTGCCAACCTAACATCATTATTTATCTCCTGTGCAGCAGCAGAATCAACACCTTTTTTCCGATCTTACAAAGGCGTTGTGTGTGTGTGTGTGATCTCTAACACTTTGAAGCACCCATCTGAAATGACATCATCGCCGCTAAGTGAATTTAAGGCCTCCTAATTGCACCTATAGAATAATGTCGCTTAATGGGCTCGACCATAGATGCTAACAAGGCTTTAATATGAGCCCTGTCACCTCGTGATAGTACGTCGGGCTGATTTATGCTCTCAGTGTTGGTGAGCAGGCTTCTATTTTTTTTCAGTCCAGTGCCTGTTGATTACAGCATATCTTCCACATGAAAGGGATAAATGACACACGGACCATGTGTCTTTATAAAAGCAGCTTCCTGTATGCTGGTTTTAATGAACATCTCTTCCCATCCCCGATGATTAATGAGCTCTGAAGGAGATGGCTAATAGGTTTGCTGCCGGTTTGCTCTCGGAGACACAGGCCCGTGAAATAATCTGGGAGATAATTCAGCAGCGTGCAGAATTAAAGTGTTTAAAGGTGGAATTGTTTAAGAAGCATTTAAATCTCGCCTCGCCTTAAACTAGCCCCAATCTGTCAAGTTACAGTTTTTTGTTTTTAGCAGAGTTTCAAGGTCCCTCTGGGTTGATTGCTGTGGATTCAGATCACCTGTGTGCAG
Source organism: Spondyliosoma cantharus (assembly GCA_900302685.1). Taxonomy (NCBI): domain Eukaryota; kingdom Metazoa; phylum Chordata; class Actinopteri; order Spariformes; family Sparidae; genus Spondyliosoma; species Spondyliosoma cantharus. The sequence goes on from OMLP01013894.1 coordinate 11,469, forward strand.
GTTGTGGAGACTGGCTGCTAATTAATGAGTGAAAGCAGCTCGAGGCGTTCGAGGAAGGAATGGTGCCCACATCAGTCTGATTCTGTCCTGTTGTCAGCCGAAGACCCTGAGCTGTTCAGACGATCCCCTTGAGATTTATTTGCTGTCCTTGTTCTTTCTAGTTGAGGGAAACTGTTTGCGATCCAGCAACTTTTTTTGCCCGTCACAAGTCCCCGTTCATCTCGGTTACCTGCATCAGAGTCGTGTCTTATTTGTGCTTAGGAACTGGCCCCTGCAGGTTTCTTTTGTGTGTCGTAACTTGATACCCAATCTCCTCCACACACCTTCAGTTTATCCCCCATGACATTTCATTGGGGACTTTAGAGGTAGTGAAAGATGTGTATTTCACACGATGCGATTATAAATCAGAAAAGTATGGGAAAACACGTGAAAATGATGAGAATACAAACGCAAAATCTATGCCGGTACACTTGATGGGATAATTGCATTACACATGATGGGGTTATCAATGTGAAAATTATGGGAATACACATGTGCAAATGGTGGGAATACACATTGAAACGTCTGGATTACACATGAAAACGACTGGATTTCACATGTGAAAATGACGGGAATACATGTATGAAAACTACGGGAATACACATGTAAAAACTACGGAACTGCATCTGTAAAAATCACGGGACTACATCTGTAAAAACTACGGGACTGCATCTGTAAAAACTACGGGACTACATCTGTAAAAACTACGGGACTACATCTGTAAAAACTACGGGACTACATCTGTAAAAACTACGGGACTGCATCTGTAAAAACTACGGGACTGCATCTGTAAAAACAAAAGGATTACATCTGTGAAAATGACGGGAATACACATGTGAAACCAGGAATTTACACACCAAAAGATTAAAAAATAGAAGTCGCTGTCTTTAAAATACTGTAATGCCCTTTAAGACATTGGCGCATAACTCAAATCTTTACCATGAAGACAGCAGCAGCAGCAGTAACAGTAACAATGTTCTCTGAGATTTGTCACCTCTACAAGCCTCTGACTTTTTTCCCTGCTGCAGCTCGTATACCTGCAGCAGCAGCAGTGTGATCTGTCTACAGGTGCCTGTTGAAACACAGGCCGTGTAATGATTGGTTACATTACCCAGTGGGACCGGAGCAGCGTGGCAGCAGCTCCAGGATCAGCCTTTTGTTTCACACAGCAACACGCAGCACGATTTGGGAATTCTAGTGGGAGGTTGTCACTATCGTTCCCTTTGTTCTAATTTGGAGAACGTGACGAGCTTTTTTTAATTGGTCCAGTGTGTGAAGCGACAACAAACGGCTACTACCAACAGTACTTTTTGCAACCAGTCTCCATTGATTAAAATCCTGGATTAAGGGAAGATAACAGTTATTATAACACCTATTTCTTCATCATTATGGGATGAAAGCTTCGATATCCTTATTTGGAAAACAAACTTTATGCAACACTGCAAAACCAATTTAACTGGAAGTCATAAGCAGGAGGAAGCAAGCAGCAGCAATCATAAACTCTTATGAACACGAGATGAAGTCAGGATGCATGAATATGATGCGCAACTACTGAAAATTGCCCCTCGGCAGTGCAACAAGGGAAATTTTCTGCGTTGCGTTGCTAAAAGGTAATTTAGTCGAAATAAACTGGGAACTGTTATTGTTGAAAGAGGCACCATTACCTCCTTTCAATCATATGATCTTGCAATGCTGTCAACTATGTAGAGAATAATGGTTTTTATAGGCTACATAAAATTGCTCCCTCCACTGCAAGCTTTGAAATCTCTTCTCTCACGGTTGAAAGAGGGGTGAATTTTTAAGAAGTTGCCATGCCAGCTGCCTTTATTCAGGTAATTAATGCTTTCACTTTCTGCTGATGAGCTCCCTCGGTCACATGCGGGAGGCCATTGTGAGGGAAAGCTCTCTGTGCACAAAAACAAAACACGCTGCCAGTTACATTAGTTTCTCTCCCGTTTCAGGTTCTGTTCATCCTTTTTTTTATTTTCTCTTCCTGCTGTCTGAATGTGCAGCGCTCAAATGTGTTTTTTAAACCTTTCCTCCCCTCGGAGAGTAAATAAATAAATATTCTGTGCATATTGTTTATCAAATGAGCACCAGCTGAGCTATATAAAGACAACACCACACTGGGAAAACAAAAAACTGTCATTAGATGAGTTACAAGACCAGATCAGAGGATGCATCTGAGTATCTGACCTGATCCTGAAAGAAGACAGCGGGAAAGCCTCGGATACATTGTTTTTACTGCTGCAAGACTGCAAAAGTTCGGGTAAATAGCCAGAAAAACGGCTTTAGCTTTTTGTTTGACGTCTATGTAGCAGTGACACATTACACACATTAGCCAAAACCTGTGAATAATAGCCTTCGAAACACAAAAACATGATGAAATGGATGAACACTGGACCTGAAGCCAACACAATAACTTCCATTAAGGCCTGGCCTGGATTATTATCTTATACTCTGGTTTTGCTTTGATTGTGTCAGACTGATTATGTATTTCTGGGTTGCTCTCAATGATACACAGTTCCAGGGGGAGCATATTTATGTCCCAAGTCCCAGGGTCCAATGTTCCCAGGGTCCTTCTATATGTTCTTAATCTCCAATGTTCCCACAGACCTTGAAAACCAGGGTATTATGTCCATATGCTCACAGGGTCCAATGGTTATGTGGACTTATGTTCCCAGGATCAAACGTTCCCAGGGTCCTAAGTTGTCACTGTCCAACACCCTGGTTCTCCAGGTCCCATCTTCCCAGGATCTGAAGTTACCAGGCTCCCCAGGGTCCTAGGTAACCAGGGCTGCATGTGCCTATGTACCTATCTTCTCAAGGTCCAATGTTACAATGTCCTATTTTCCAATGGCCCTATGTTCCCAGGGTCTCGAGAAAACAGGATACTCTGTTCCTATGGCCTTGAGTAACCAGGGTCCTAACTTCTAGGGTCCTATGTTCGCATGGTCCTTAGTAACCAGGGCCCCATGTGCCTAGGTACCCATCTTTTCAAGGTCCTAAGTTACAATGGTCCTATTTTCCCAAGGTCCTATGATCGCATGGTCCCAAGTAACCAGGGTCGAGAGAAACCAGTGTACTCTGTTCCTAAGTTAACAAGTTATGTTTATAGGGTCTTAAGAAACCAGGGTACTCTGTTCCCAGTGTCCTAGAATCCGATAATGGAGCACTTAATAAAAATGAGCAAATCAAGTGAAGTGTTATCATGTTAAATAAAGAGTTAATCTGTCATCATGAGTCATAAACCACAGAGATAATAGACTAAGTTGTAAAAAGCCTTGAACAAAAACATTCCCGTTATTGTCACTTCCCACAGTAAGTAATCTAATAACACTTCTATTCTGTTTTTTATTGTTTTCAAAGTGAAACTGTTACTGAAATGGGGGCAAATATGTCTCACCTAATCTAATATGTGTCAAACTTAAACCCACTATGTTAGTTTTACTGAGGCAGTTGAGGAGCACAGCCAAAACAAAAACAAAAAAACACCTTCTCAGCTCAAAAAATGTGTTTTAGAGTTGAGCTCAGACAGGGAAAAAACAAGAGGAGCTGCAGACCGTCAGTTTAAATGTGCATTTAAGAAGAGAAAAGAGGTACGTTTAGAGAGTTGGAACATTTTTCCTTGGGTTTTAAAAATTGCCCCCTAGACGATAAAGGGATAACGAGCAATGTCTGACCAAGCAGCGATGGAAGGGCAGGATTTTGATCATACGAGCGAGGGAGGTTTTCTGATTTAAAAACAATGTGCCCTGCAGGAGCGGCGGCATGATAAACTCTGAATCGATTGTGACACGATTATGCTGTTTATTTGCATTTAGATAGTTTTATCTGCTCTGTGAAGTTGATTCCGACACGTTCGGGTTGCCTCCCCCAATGAGAACATTAAAGGACGTTTCTACATCTCAAGGATTTTATGCAAGAATTATGCAAAGATATAACGCAGGTGCTGTAGGGTTCACCAAACAGGTGTATGGTGCTCAATGAAAATTTAAAGACCAAACTCTGAGCCATCAGCGGCCATTAGAGGTGAGCTTTTAACAAGATAAGGCGCTCTGTCAGATCAATGCTGCTAAGATAGCCACGGTGTCATTGCTCGCCGCTAACAACAATGAGCCGGGTCGCTTCAAAAACAGCCAAACAATGGCTCCCGCTGAGGCAGCCGCAGAGGGCTAAGTGATATGATCACGCAAAAACATCAGCTATACGATCCCCTCCTGGAAAAACAAGCCCATTTATCTGCCTCGTTCTACTCCCCCTCACCTCGGGGTTCGTCCCTCTCTTCTGCCTCATTAATGATGTCAAAGTATGGATAACAGTGTGATTATTCCTACCCGGGCCAGACCGCACTTTAGCGCCTGGATGTGTCATATCTTAAATGACTCTTGATTGCAGGGATTTAGCCTGAAGGGGACTAAAAGCACATCGCCCGTGTGGTTTTTTATTATCATGTCAGGGAAGAGGGAGGAAGAAAGGCCCCCGCGCTATTCATCAGGGGCATGCAGACAAAGCGTATTTAACCACAAAAGAGGGGAGAGAGGATCCAGGCAAATAAGGACAGGGTAAAAATTTTCTCCCGCCTTGACAGACTTAAGTAGCCTATTACATGATGGCGAGGCTTTCATCTATTACTTCAAGGAGGTAGAGAAGATAATCACCACTGTTATTCCCCATCTGATGTGCCCCAAGCCACCTATTACCCCTCGGCCTGCAGCACTCTCTGATGAATACAGAGAGAAGGGGAGCTCTCTGGCAAAAAAAAAAAAAAGATAAATAAAAAAAATCCTCACTCGACGAAAAGAAAGATGTGTTTGTTGTCTGCGAGAGTTTTCGTCATGAGAGCAAAGATATAACATTAAATATGACAACGGGAGCCACGCAGCTGTCACCTGGAATCTGGCGAAACACCTCCGGACTGCCTCATCATCTTCCATCATCACTTACTCACCTGCGCGGATGATAATTAGGTTAACGAGAGCGAGGCCCGTCCTCGTCGTCGTCCAGCCACGCCGTTTGTCCCCTATCTCCCGCTCCAGCCTCGTTCCAAAGACATTGAGATATGGGAGAGGGATCATTTATTGGGTCATTAGTTCTACTAATCAGCTCTCTAATTACAGCCCATTACAGTTGGGTGTCTGATGTATCTCCTCTCCCCAGGACCTTGGACATGATGCACTCTGACACTTTGTCTCCCACAAACAAGCAGCTGCCCTGCGGCTGAACATCGGAGGCGTTAACCTCTGGATGAGGTCTGTTTTTAGACAAATGAATGTCAGCATGCATTCACACCCAGCATGTTCAGAGTTGTGTTGTTCCTTTTACGGAACAAAGATTGTCCATCAGGGTAAACGTTGCACTAAAATAAACTCACTAGACATCTGAAAATGCAAATCGTCTTTCAAGTGAACTGTGGGAATGTTTATGGTGCGCAGGCGACGTGTTAAACCAGAAGACTTTTTTTGCATGTTCTGGCTTATTTACTTTATACAAATCACTTCGAGCTTCATTCTTAGGCGTCCGGATCAGAATGTGTGGAGAAATCTCAACTCAGAGCAGACGACCGGTGAGTCTGCGCTGGATTTTATGTTCATGCCACAATGTTTTCTTTGTGCAGTTCGTAAGATGTGACCATAATTTCAGTTTAAACAACAATCGTGTTGTACCACAAAGAGGCGATGGGTATAATAGCACCTTTTTTTTCTTACTAAACAGAAAAATAAAGAATAAATGTCCACTTCATGCCTCTCCTGATCCTAGAGTCATAGTCTGGATCACGGCCGCTGTAAATCGCCTCCATACTTTATCCCCTGTCTCCAAACTGACCTCTATCTGTCTCGAACGCTGTGTTCAGTCCCTGTCTGGTGTCCCGCCGTGTTCACTTGGAGCCTCCTGTTAGCTAACATGTCCACTTAGCTCCATGGCTAACATAGCTACTTGCTAACGGCTAGCTAGCCTTTCGTTTTGGAGCTACCTTTGAATTCTGTACATTTCTAAAAAAGTATATCTACAATTTTTAAAAACTTTACACTTACTTACTTACTTACTGTATTATTTGCTAGTATTATCTATTTATTTATGGTTTGTTTCACAGGATAGTCTTTATAGCCGAGGCTATTTGCAACATCCGTCTCTTGAAGGGCTTTTAAGAAAACACAACATTAAAACATTGCGATTTAAAATAAGGGATTAAATATTCATACATTTAAGGACAAATTTAAAAGTAAATGATGCCCATCAACAGATTTAACTACCTGATAACAGTATGTAGATCAGTAAACAGATAATAACAGTAATGATGTTCCAGTAACATCATGTAACACTCACAGGGGTCTCCAAGTACATTTTGCCATGTTTACTTAAATGAATCATCTCTGAATGGCAGAAAAAACACAACCGAATAAACAGAATTTGTATTTAAATGCACTGACATTGTTATGCTGCTATTCAAATGATTATTTGTGCCCTTCAGGGAAACTTTATTTGATAATTTCTCTTCAAGTGCAGCACTACAAGTAACAACTAGTAGCACAAAAGGCCTTTTCATTCGCCCCTAGATCCCAAAGTGGGCCCTTTGATCAGCCCGAAGGTCTTTTTCAAGAACCTTTTCATTTTCAACCGCAAAACCTCAGAAAGTCTTCATTCGCCCTGTAAGAACATAAGACAATCCCGGAATGCAAGGTATTATGGGTATAAGGAGGTGAGACTTGACACCTGAAAGGTGAGAGCACATTTCTGTGAAATGGCCTGACAATCGTCTTTAAAACCCCTTCTTCTTAAAAGTGACTCTCATCCAAAGAATTCCACTTTAACTTTCACTTTTAAACAACTTGGATCCAGCTCTCATGAATTACAACTACGACTACGTCTTGGAGTTACAGCGTGATTTTGATTAACGAGGACTTGTTCATGGCAGGAGATTTATAGATGAGGAGATTCTGGAGACGATCAACACGTTCACCGACCGACAAAGTTTGGGAGTTGTGGCAAACAGAGCAGATAAATCCATCAGACTTAACGAAGTTCAGAGCGGTGGGATTAATCGGATCGCTCTCGGCGACCCCCTGCTGACTAAATCTCCAACCTGGTGGGGATGACGGGCGATCAAAACTCTGTCTAATAGAAGAGGTTCCTGCGAGTCGGTGAAACTCTTGTTTTGAAGTTCAGACTCGCCTGTAACGGAGGTCGGGGGAAGGTTATATTCTCCACGAGTCCAAACTGTGGTTCAGTTTAAAGTTAAAGCTACAGAAAGATTGTGGTTCTGGTTAAATGTTTATACATTTGTTGTGTCTCGTGCATCGAGTCTTTAACAAGGACAAAAATCTGAAAGCAGATATTTATGATGGGTTTATTTTCTTTTTCAGAGATCCTTTATTGATTTGTTTTGGAGGAGGGTTAACTCTGGATGGATTTGAGAAACTGAACTTTGTAACCAACTGAATTATTATCTTTTGTTGAGCTCTGTAAACTTTATTTTTGGTGTTTATTATTTGAACTTCTGACCCTAACCTACAAAAAAACACCGGGAAAAAGTCGAGCTTGTGACCGGAGGGTCGTTGGTTCAAACCCCCGGGACCGGCAGGATATAAATCTGGGTGGGAAAGTGAAAGGCAGCGCCTGCTCCTCCTTCATTACCACCACTGAGGTGCCCTTGAGCAAGGCCCTTAACCCTGAGGGCCCTCAGATCAGACTGTGGTTGGACTGAGTGTGAATGTGTAACTGTGTCAGAGCGTTCATCTGGTTGGCTACATCGACCACTTGATGGGCAGAATAGCAGCAGTGCTGTAATGTGAATGCAACAGAAAGGAGGGAGATGCATTTATTGGCTCCATGTTATCAATAACATGGATTAAACATATGATTTTGACCTTGAAACATTTCACAGATGTTCAGTTGTGGACTCCAGAGAAGCAGTTTGATGGCTAGAGCGTCAACTAATGATCATTTTCATGGTCGATTAATCTGTCAGTTATTTCCTCAGTCAATTGATTACTTGTCTGTAAAATGTCAGAACAAAGTCCGAGACGACGTCTGCAAATCTCTTGATATTCAGTTTCCTGTCCCGGAAAGAAGGCAGAAAATATTCACATTTAACAAATCAAAAATATCAAAACGATGAATTCAACAGATCAGCTGTCAGCTGTAACTCTTCCGTCCTTTCGTTTTGCATCGTGGATGATGAAAGTCCTTGTTTTAATAGCAGCCTGCGTTCTTTATTTTCTCTTTGTCGAGTTTATTAACTGAAATAAATGTATTGTATAGACGTGAGACGTGTGATGAGACTGGAGAACAGTTGGAAGGTCATCTTGCAGAGACAGATTGTCCGACCGTTTTTTTTTGTTCATTGTCTTTCTCGTCGCAGCGTGAGGTTACGCAGCAGATGGTGCGGCTTCCTACAACAACTCAATATAGGAATAATAAATAGGATGTGTTTTTTTTGTATACACACTGCATACAAAAACATGCACATATTGTATTTTATACTTTAACTCGGCTTCATGTGACACTGCTGCTCTCGTCCGTGTGTCCAGAGAGCGAAGCGAGCAGATGGGTTCTAGGTGAGCGGCTGCGACTCGGCGGCT
>OMLP01013894.1:20109-31203 GCA_900302685.1 Spondyliosoma cantharus
CGGCGGCTGACAGACACTCTTATCGCCGCCGCCATCCCTTATTACAATTAGAGGAGGATACTCAACAATGTCAATATAATTAATTCAATTATTAAAAAGCCTGCGGCGCACTCGAAAGGATATGAAAATGACAAAGACAACACGCAGAACGAGGGGCTGTGCTGCACACACCGCCGCCGCTCCGGGCTGTTTTTTTCCTTTTTAAATCCGGTGATATTTTGAAAGTTTCCCACAGGTTGATTGTTTTTTTTTTAAATGCCAGGAGAGGAGTCGTCTCAGGGGAGGCACGCATCCGAGGAAGAGTTTTCACTTTGAATTCATAATTACACGAGCGTGCAGTCGGGCCTTGATCGACGTGGATTTCTGAAGAAGAAAAAGACGAGCGCCAGTATTTCCTTAAACTGAAGATTACGGCGTTGGAGCTGATGAGTCGTTCATGAATTTGACTGGTTTTTTTTAGAGCAGAACGACTGTTTTTTACTGTCTTTCTTAAGTCTCTCCAGGTTTATACGTAGATTTCATGTACCGCGCAGGTCTCTGATGTGCCATATGAGCATTATAGCTCTTCAATTTAGCCGGATTATGTGATATAACCAATACGATTTGTCCTCTCAGAGCTTTTGCTGTACAATTTTACTCAATGTGGCACTGAGAACAAATGTTGTGGTGCAGCATTCGTTCACAGGATTGATATGAAAGGACGTTATTTACGCTGTTGACGCACAGTTGAGCTCGTGCACCCACTTCAGGCGGCACAGTGAAGATTTTGGCTTTCAAGGAATACAAATAAACGGCTGTAAATAATTGTGACTCGGGGCATCGTGTGTTCGAGGGGACCCACATCTTACGTTCGCCTCCTGGTGGGTTAATCTGGCTTCTGGCTGCAGCAGTTAAAGCTCCGTGGACACTTTTTAAACATTGTTCACCCACCTCTCTATAAATAAACTTTTGATAAGCAATGTAAATCGGCTGAATGTGAACGTGGGGAGTGTCTCGTGAATGAGAGGAAACATCCCACCCGACTGCCTCCGTGACGTCGTTTCCTCGCGGGAGCCTCAATCGATGCGAGACGCCTCGGCTCCCGGAGACGGACGTGGCGGTGACGTGGGTGTTCGGATTTTCAGCTGCGCTCGCTGTTGCGCACATATCTCACTTCCAAATCGAGTCATTTACGAAAAGGATAACGGGACCGGTGCCAGGGCACGGCATCAAACGTGTCATTCAACGAGGAAAAATAACGAGGGGGGGAAAATAGCCGCCGCATGGAAGAACGCTCTCATACATATTCAGCATGTTTAGTGTGAAGATGTGTGTATTGATCAGGCTGCCTGACCTCCTCAATTCCCCACCGGCTCTGTTTGCAGATTATTCTTTGCAATAAGGGCAATCAAAACAGGGCCGCCTTCCTCCAGCAGTGCTTCCTTTTTTCTTCCCTGAGGCAAATCAAACTCCCACCGGCTGAACAAAAAGACCCCTCCAAATGCAGCAGCAGCAGCAGCGTTCACCTCCTTTGTGTTCGGGGGCCTTAATCGACCGGGGTGGTGCCAAATCAGGTCGCAGAGGAGAGACGGTGCGTTCACTGGGAATACTGGAAAACGATCTCCACACACGGCGAGCTCCGACAAAAGCCTCAAAAACATATTCCACCCCCTCTGTATTCAGATAAGAGGGGATATAATGCTCCAGAAATCACTGTAAACCGAGATGTTTATGTTGCATTATCTGACGGTGAATATGTGCTCGATGACGAAGGTGGCAATCTCTGATTCATGGTTAATCTGTGCCTGCACCCTCGTCTAAAGGAAGAGCACGGAGAATATCATATTTCAGGGTATTAACAGAAAATGCATTCACGACCGCTTTGAATCTTTGCTCAAACAAAATCTGCGTCTCACAAACAACCGCTGCCAGTCGGAAGGTAAACAGTCACGTTTTTTGACATTTCTAACAGTTCTGGGACGTTTGTAGAGCTGTGAGGTGAAGAAGACGGGCCGACAAACCCGTTTCTCACCACAGACCCCTCCTGTAACCTCTAAAAGAAACATTGCAGTGCACCGTACTTAATGCCGAGTTTACAGGAAGGCTCCAATGATTCAGAATTTGCCGTAGCCGTTTCACAAAGTCGATGAAGTTTCTCCTCACGATGCGGCAACTCTTAAAATCCTTCTTTTTGTAAGGGAGTCCGGCGACTTTCACCACTTTCTTCTCTCTCCAAAGAAGAAACAGACATTTACAGCGATGCAAAATGACAAAGAAACATCGCAATGTGTTGTACTTAATGCCGAATTTACAAAAAGGCTCCAATGATTCAGAATTTGCCTTAGCCGTTTCACAAAGTTGATGAAGTTTCTCCTCATGATGCAGCAACTCTTAAAATCCCTCTTTTTCTAAGGGAGTCTGGGATAAAACCATGAAAAAAATCATTATTTGTGATTAAAATAATGGCTGTTGGTGACGCAGACTGAATGAAGAGAACTGTAAAGAGTACATAAAGACGATATATATCCAGGAAGAACAGTGTATATATAATATATCACCTGTGGATTCACACAACTTAATTAATCCCACCAGGAGCAGCTGGCCTTGCACACATACTTAAACATACAGTCACATGTAGACTAAATGATAAATAAAATATAGGGAGGAGATCTTTTGTTTGATCATCAATTAATAAAATGGTAAAATCACTCAAAGACGAATGACAGAGGGAATAAAAGATGACGAGGAGTGGTTAGTTTTACAAGCAGGAACAAGAAGAAGTTTGTGTCACTCCTGTGACGTCAGAACGGATTTTAACAACGCCGTCCGGACTGTTTCTGTCTTTCAGTGTCAGCGACAGAAGACGACGGTGAATGACGCTATCTTTGTTGTCTCTGTCACGTCTAAAATGATCAATTCTTCGGTTTTAGAGGCGTTTAAGTCCAGGAAATCTGACGTCCTGTTGCACCTCGCACAGGAGAGGAAGCACAGGAAGGCTCCGTCGGTGTGTGGATGACTTCAGCGACGGGCAGAAATGTAAAGTTTTATTAACAGCCATGAAAAAGCAGCAGGAGAAGAAACAAAATCAACTGACGTGTTCGGTCTGTCCGTCCACCTTCTAAATTCTGATTTAAAATGTGCCTAGAAGAGGATCACGAGCGTTTTTATAGCTGTTATAAAAGACGAACAGAACAGATTCAATTTAAATATCACACAAATTGTATTCACAGATTTTATGAGCGGAGCCGATAGAGATGCCAGATCCGATTAGTCCTCCGATTGGATCCTGTACTGGCACAAATGAAGCACTAGCCAGGCTGCTCACGTTATCGCCCTGCTATATGGTGTCAGGGGAGCTTGTTCTGCACACCGAGACTTCTGGCATCGAAATGGCGAAATCCCCCACAAAAACGGAAGATACCGGCTGCTAGTTTGTTCACGTTTGTACCGTTAGCGACCAGGAGGGTTTGGGTTAAGGCTGCTAGCTCGGTTGTTGTTGTTGTTGTTGAGAAGGGGATGAGAATGCTGACTGAAATAGTCCGTAGACTGAAGCTGAGCTCACATCTGAACCATCTGAATTAATCTCGTGGGGAAGCAGACCTAAACAAAATGGAGGCGAGCACGGCGCAAGAACTTACGGTAATGCCGAAAACAAAAGCAGAAGGTTAAACCGAGTCCGGGTGAGCGAGGAGACTAATCAACACAGGTTTTCTTCATTCTTCAGAGATTTTAAGTTTTTGTCAACTTAAGTATGCTAGCTAACGTTAGCCTCAAGGGCGAGAGAAAGAAGAGCAAGAATAAGACAAAATATAAAAAATAAAGCTATCACTCTGGGATGTTGATGCCAAAAGAGTTTAATCTTTGAAAATATTAGCAGGTCACAGGAACAGAAAACACTCCATGAACTTCATCCATCCAACCTCCAAAAATGTCTTGAAATAAAAGTATAAACATACTCGATTCAGGAGCTTCTTCAGTCCTCGAACTCTGAAGAGAAAACAAATTATGCCCCATCAAATTTCCTCTCTGTCCGGCTTCAGTGTGAGTCCAGACCGGAGGAATAAAAAACTCTTATAAAAGCAAACCTCTGTCTTTATATTTGACCTCCACTGAATGTCAGGGAGGCTCTTGTTTTTTTTTTTTGGGAACATTTCCCAGACATTGATGAAGAGAACATGGCGGTGAGTACTTTGTGAGAAAGCCATTCATAGGTTCAACAGAAGAAAGCCGAATCAATGACGTATTGATACCAGACGACACTTAGCAGTTTATTTAGAGACCGCAGGAGAAGATGACACTCTTGTTTCTAGTTGTTCTTTTCGATGTAAGCCTGCAAATGTGTCCTGCTGATGTAGCGATCAGGTTGGATACGGGTGCGATTTGCTCTTTCTATTTAATTTTTCTGATGCTGATGAGCCTGTCAGACGCAGGAGGGGATTTTTCTTCACATCATTTTATTTTCGACATTATATTTTGGCATTTTAATGGTAGAAACACTCTGACTTTCTGCTACGGGCGCCTCCAAAATCAACAAAATATCCCAACTCCTTGTCGCAGCTTTGAACGAGGCTTTTTGTTTTTGATTGTTCTTGTTTTGTTGTCACATTAAACTGCAGTTCCTTGTTTAATGCTTCCTGCTCTTAGCTTAGCTTACTCGCTCTCTTCCCGCCCTTTCTACAGCCATTACACTGTGGCATCAGTGTTTACTTCAGAGGGATACGCCGAAGCAAATAAGTTGTCTATAACCAGTTTAGGCATTTAAGTCTCGTTGTAAAATTGTTTCATATCACGTATTTTATCCCGGAAATCCTGGAAAACAAGACTTCCATCACAAAATCGTCGTGAGATTAATCCCTGGTCTCTTCTGTTCTCACAAGTCAGATTGTTAGCAGTCAGTTGTCATCCTGACCCTCTCTGATGGTCACCAGCTCCGAATGGGATTCGAGGACACACTCGAGTGGACTGAGGTTTTCTCCGCGGGGAGGCCGGCCTCTCGCTCGCCACGACTCCCGGGGGAGCGCAGTGATCTGGAAGGACCTCAGACTGAAGCTGCTGCACGTCGAGAGCAGCGTGAGGAGGAGGATCGGCGCCCCGGTGAACCGCTGAGTCTGGACGGCGGCCGTCTGAGCTCGTCTGACACGGTGGAGACACAAAGGCAAAGAGCAGGAATGTCTCCAGCCGGCATGAGAGCCGATACAGATGAAGGAATAAAAGTCTTTATACTCGAGAAATGTTTATATACCTTCTTCTCTGTGCAGAAGAAATAAAGTAAACACAAATAAACAGATATTAAAGTGTGTAAAATGAGATGAAGCTGAATGTAAGCTGATTAATTAACACCAGTGATGTCACTCAGTGGCTAAGTTGCATTGTGGGTAATGTAGGCAGTTCAGGTTCTGTTCTATTGATTCTGATCATTTGCTTCTAAACTGTCTACGAGTGAACTGCTTTTCAAAACATGGCGCCTACATACGTTACCCAGAATGCAACTTAGCCACTGAGCGTTTCACTAGGAAATGATTAGAAGATTAATCCAGAAAGAAAATAATGTAATACTTCAACAATCGTCACAATAAACGCGATATTAAAACAAAAAGAAATATTGATATTGTGTAACGTTTCCTTTTCACTAGTAACTGAGTATTTTTTTCTTTTTGTTTTTCGCTTTTTTGTTTTGCTGTTATTGTTACAGAGCGTCTCTCTTCTTCCATGCAATGGTATTTTTCATGGTTTTTACCAAAATAGACACAAAACGCAGCAAACTTGTAGCTTTTGCGCTTAGATATCGTGATAAGATCGTTACCGTAAATATATTTGGTCATGATAATCGTGTACTTTTACTTACACAGAGGATCTGGATAATACTTGAAATGACTGCTTAACATTTTCCAAAGCAAATTAAACAGATTTCAGAGTTTCTACTTTTGAAGCAACCCGTCTTTATATATATTATTTCATGCCTCAGATTTTCTGCGTTGTTGTCTGAGAATTAAAAGTAGAATCCAGAGCATTGGACCTCCAGAACTCCTCTTTGGTTACAGAATCCTCTCTTATTTTTGAGGTCTCAAGGTTCACAGGTATGTGATGAGGTCATTATTATAACTATTTGATCATTAATTAATAATTTAAGTCAATTTCAAGGGGAAAAAAACAAGAACATTTCTGTTTTGTGTGTCGTTTTTGATGTTTGGACAGTTGGTCTGACAAAACAAGACGCCTGTGATTGTGATTATTACTTTATTATTACATTTGGACTGTTTATATTATATACAACTTCCTGATTGTACTCACATACTTTAGCTTAAAGTAATGTTTTCAATGGTGTGGCTTGTAACAGAGTAGTTTTACAGAGTAAAGAATACGAATACTTCTGCTTAAATGCTTCATGATTTTCTCATCCCATCTTCCCTGACTTGAAGATTTGTTCTGCCGCTCTAGTAAAGTTTTTAATATACGATAATTAGCAGATATAGAGATTAAAACTGTGACACGTCCTGCTGGATGGACGCACGATTAAAGATCAGATCCTTCTAGATCAAATCTGACCGCAGTCCCGTAGAGAATCATCTCCCGCAACACAACAAGGTTACTTGAGCTCGGTAATCCTGCGTGCAGCCCCTTCATTTATTATTCTAAACAGGCTGTCATTGGACTATTTAGCACTTCTGATGATGAGTAATGGTTTTTTTTTGGCTACTAATGTTTCTGTTTAGTCACAGCTGGAAGGAAGACAGAATAAAGCAGCACAACACAGTAAAAGAGGGCATTAATATCGTTTTAGGTTTTCATTTCGTTTGTTTTTTTGTCAGCTGGAGAGTTTGGTTTTTTTTTCCTCTCAGCTGTGGAAAAGCTTCAGAAGTCGTTCCCAGATCGCTGCCACGGATCAAAAAAGTGCATCGTGCGTCCCCTCAGGCCGCGGTGGCTTTGTTTTCCTCCCTGTGTTTTCTCTCCTCACCAGTGTTAACACATCTTCTTTGCAGGAAAAAACTCATTGTTCTCTCCGACGCTCCTGAGACGCTTCAACCTCCAGGGTTTTTTTCACGTCATCAGCTTGTGTATATCCGTGTAAAAACCTCTTCTGGTTTGAGCTCCACGCGGGGCTTTGCATGATGTGTTTGCGTCTGACATCCGTCTCCTGTCTCTCCTTGATAGGGCCGGTCAGGGCGATGGAGCCGTGGCTTACCTGGGTGGATTTCCTTGGATGGCGGCCTAATCATCTGGCCCCCAGTCAGACGCCGGCTGGGCCAAAGCTACGACAGCACAACAGATGGGCCCTCAAAGGACCCACCACATCTGCACTACTACAGGAAGATGGAGAGGAGGATGAAGGGGGGGGTAAAAGAGACAGGAACTAATTCCTCTCATCTTCTGATTTCACGCAAATGAGTGCAAGGGATGTGCATAACGAGCTGGCACCGGGCTCTGGCGAGGTAAGCGTAGATCTGAGTCATGAAGACGTTCACTGAGGACGGGGGGGAACAAACGGCGCTCCGCTCTCATGCCGAAGCTCTCAATTAACAACGAGTAACTTTTAAATGATTTAAGGGAATAGAGCGGACGGCGGCGTGTTATCGCAAACAGCCTTGATGTTGTTTGTTCAGTGTGTCCGGACCGAAGTTCCTCCTCCGTCAACAAAGCGGATCCGGGGCTGTTAAGAAAAGTTCCGCCGACGTTCTGGATAATGAGAGCTCTCCAGAAATTCAAAAGGAATAAGTGGTAAACTATGAGCAGCGGCTGCTTTGTGTTCCTGAGAGCTGCCGCTTGTCTGGTGGATCAGAAGTTTTCAGACTCTTTCTGCCAGCATAGAATCAACTCGGGATATTTTTAGCAGTGTCTGAAATACTTTGAAAATACTGCCTGTACAGAAGTAAAGAAATAACGATAAGAATAATTATCACTGCATCATTGAAGACTTGTCAGCTCCACATCATTTAGATTATTAGATTAAATTCTGATGCTACAGGCTCTTAACTTCTTATAGACTGTGCAACAACGACGATCATCTGAAGTTTGACCTCATCTTAATCCTGGAAATGTATGTGAACTGTTCCTTTGTACCCTTTGGAGTACAGGCATGATTTTGAAATGTTATAAACTGAACTTTTTAATGCAAGAATGTGCCTGAAGCTGTCTCTGTTAGCTGGAAAACACAATGTGTCCACATCAAGTTCAAATTTCATAACGATATCACTGAAAACGATCACTTAGCACTTGTTTTTCTAATGAAATGGCAAAAAAAGCAATTTCATGACCTCAAAATAACCAAATGAGGAACATTTAACTCATTAGAGTTCTTTTTTTCCACATTTACACCAATATTGTGCATATGAAATAGTCAAAAACAAGTGCTAAAGTGGAAAACCAGCCTTTGAAAATGCATAAAACTGCATAAACTTGCATAATTGCCGAGTTCAGGGTTTTAAAAACTGACATAATCTATATAGTGCAGGATTTGAAATCTCATTGGCTACATGATGCATCAATCATCTTGAGGCTGGCGTGTGATTGGCTCAGGAGAGAGGAGGAGGGAGAAGAGGGAGTGAGTGACTGGCCTGCATTCATTTGCTGTTGGAGGCTCTAGGGTGGGCGTAGAAGCTCCTGCGTTAAATCAAATTTGTGCACAAAACTTTATTTATAAAATCAGTGCTTCTTCCTCATGCGTTCTGATCGGTATGTACAGTCTTTGGTCGCCGTAGATCCACCATTTTGGAAGATGATGCTATCATAACGACTCCCAGTGTGTTGTGTATTATCTGCCTGCTGACTAAGCCCGTCTCTGGCCGGTCAGCCTCTCTTCCTGCAGACGGATGCAGCTGCTGGCTGTTCAGCGCCACAGTGGGAGTTTCCCGGGGAAGCGGCGCGGCGGGGCGTCTCACCGGGCTGAGCGATTATCACCGCGGATACGCTGAGTCTCCCCGGCGTGTTGACGGCCATTTGTCTCTCCTGGTTGTTGACAAACTGAATGCTCGGGCTCGCTGCTGTAAGACAAAATTACAGGCTATTTCACTCGTGGGCTGCAGATTCTTTTTGTTCACCAGGGCCCAGAGGAGACGATCACACAACCAGCACCACCACATTGAGAAAAATATGTGGAGCGAGCTGCTCTCGCATTCAAAAAACAAAGCCGAGCAGTGATTTGCATATATTAGCCTTTTTATTTTCCTGGGCACACTTGTACATCTGCTCAGAATTAGTCATTATTTTTCTCCTCCATAATTTGGCTGCACTAATGTGCAGTAAATCTGGCTGATATCAAAACAAACAGGTCGAAATAAACCAAGCACGTACTTATAATAAAAACCGAACATGCACACAGTCTCAGCTCGAGGACACTCCAGATTCGTCCGTGTTTGTTTTCATCGCGCGCTATTTTTATGCAGCGGTGACAGTGATGTTCTGAAGATAAAAATCAGAAGTGGCGCCCAAAGGGGAGCATCCAGCAGTGTGGATAGTAACGATGATGGTTATAAGAACCTGGTATACAGTGATGAGAGGGAGCAGATGAGTCACCCAGATGGTAGAGACACTTTAATCGCTCTGTCTGCGAGTCAAAGCCGCCATGCTGGTTTGCTCATGGCTTCCATTTCCTCTGCAACGCCCTTCCTCGTCAACCAATAGCGCCATATCGCTTAGTGTGGAACCCCCCCCCTCTGCGTTGTCCATGATTAGGCATGTTAGCCTGGCAAACAACGCGCTTGATTGCGATTACCTTCTGTGTTTTCTAATTTAGACTCAGCTTGTGGTGTTGCTAAGTTTGTGTGCAAAGAAGGGGAAAAAAAAAAAAAAAAAAAAACACTTTGAAAGGTTAGTGCAGAAAAGCAGATGAGCTGCCGGAGAGCTGAGTTTAATTCCTCTCTGATAACCGGCCACAAAATCAGTCATTAGGCGCCACGTGTGCGTAGCTCCAGCTCCTATTGTCTTTGTCTCATTTAATGCTTGTCACGTGTGAAATGAACTATCAGGCCACCAAGAGCACTTATGATAAAAAATGATGGGGAAAATCCTGAAATATGGCGCTTTATGGGAGCCAGAGCCTACTTTTACAAGGTTAATGAACTCTCACTAACTTTAATAGTCTGTTTTCCGACTCATGCATCTTCATAAAGCGCCCTTCCCCAAAGTCTGCAGGCGAGGGGTGCCATTTCAAACAGCTGTGCCAGGCGTACTCCTGCAAAATGAGAGGAGCCTCATGATGAATCACATCCACCTTCCACTTCCCTCCATTTTTCCATTGTTCACTTCACCTGGCAAACCGTCAGTGGATTATCTTCATTTCCCTTGATGCCTAGAGGTAAGGGAAGGAAGAGAAAGTGCAAAGAGAACAAGGAACTTCTGTAAGTTCCTAATCACCCGGTCCAAAGGAGGTGAAGGTGGGAGGGGGGGAGGCAGGGGAGGTGGCATCCCCCGAGTGGTATTAACGAGCAAGGAGAGCGAGCAGCCAAGGTGAGAGCTGGAGGCTCTGCAGAAAGACTTCATGTGAGTGTGTCGTCTGTGTGGGATTAATGAAACTGAATCACATTCTCCGCGTGCTGTTAACCATGGATGGATTATGAGCCCCCATCAAAACACCCCCAGACTGAAGAGACACAAAACGGCTGCAAGGAGGCAGAAAACAAATACAGAGAGGCACAAAACACCACAAAGAGGCAAAAACAAATACAGAGAGAAACAAAACATACAGAGAGAAACAAACAACCTGTAGACACAAAACAACAGCCAAGACACACAAAACAACCATGAAGACACATGAAACAAGAAGAAAGAGGCAAAACAACCACAAAGAGACACAAAACAACCACAATAAGACACAACACAACACAATTACAGAGAAACACAAAACAAGCACAAAGAGACACAAAACAACTACAAAGAGACACAAAACAATCACAGAGAAACGCAAAACAAGCACAGAGACACAAAACAACTACAAAGAGACACAAAACAAGCACAAAGAGACACAAAACAACTACAAAGAGACTCAAAACAAGCACAGAGAAACGCAAAACAACCACAAAAAGAAACTAAACAACCACAAAGAGACACAAAACAAATACAGAGAGAAACAAAACAACCACAAAAAGGAAATAAACAACATCCAACAAAATATCTTAACTG